>OY744549.1:35884314-35909314 GCA_963556195.1 Sepiola atlantica | reverse complement strand
CTGTCTGTTCTCGTCGTGTTTTTTTCTTTCCCTTTCTTTCATTTCTTTTCTTGTCTTTTCCTTTTTCTTTCTGTACTTTTTTTAAAATATAGTTCAAACATTATTTTTTCTTTCTTTTATCGTTTTCGCGGGTTGATCTGTATGCTAAACGGATGGGGCATGTTCGTGATGCCAAAGACGCCCTTTAAGGGAGGTAACTCGTGTCCAGGTGGGCAAGTGAATTCAAACCGCTGTAACATGCCGGAAAGTAAGAGAAACAGTTCTGCTTTAGCCAGGGGCTCCCCTAGACAACTCCGTTTACCTACAAAAGATAGAAAAATAAAAATAAAAATTAGATTGTTGTGAAGCATGAGTTTAGCAAAATAAACATGGCTAATAAAAGCGAACTAGATGAAGTGAAGTAAAGAAAGCTGCTAGAGTGGAAACATTTCCCCTTACTCAACGAATATTCTTGAACATTAAAGGAAAGTAATCATGTAATGAAATTCTTTTGGTCAAATAAAGATAAGAAATCAAGTTGAATTACATAAAGAAAACTGCTAGAGTGGAAACATCTCCCCTTACTCAACGAATATTCTTGAACATTAAAAGAAAAGTAATCAGGTAATGAAATTCTTTTGGTCAAATAAAGATAAGAAATCAAGTTGAATTATATAAAGAAAGCTGCTAGAGTGGAAATATTTCACCTTACTCAACGAATATTCTTGAACATTAAAGGAAAGTAATCATGTAATGAAATTCTTTAGGTCAAATAAAGATAAGAAATCAAGTTGAATTATATAAAGAAAGCTGCTAGAGTGGAAACATTTTCCCTTACTCAACGAATATTCTTGAACATTAAAGGAAAGTAATCATGTAATGAAATTCTTTTGGTCAAATAAAGATAAGAAATCAAGTTGAATTATATAAAGAAAGCTGCTAGAGTGGAAACATTTTCCCTTACTCAACGAATATTCTTGAACATTAAAGGAAAGTAATCATGTAATGAAATTCTTTTGGTCAAATAAAGATAAGAAATCAAGTTGAATTATATAAAGAAAGCTGCTAGAGTGGAAACATTTTCCCTTACTCAACGAATATTCTTGAACATTAAAGGAAAGTAATCATGTAATGAAATTCTTTTGGTCAAATAAAGATAAGAAATCAAGTTGAATTATATAAAGAAAGCTGCTAGAGTGGAAACATTTTCCCTTACTCAACGAATATTCTTGAACATTAAAAGAAAAGTAATGATGTAATGAAATTCTTTTGGTCAAATAAAGATAAGAAATCAAGTTGAATTATATAAAGAAAGCTGCTAGAGTGGAAACATTTTCCCTTACTCAACGAATATTCTTGAACATTAAAAGAAAAGTAATCATGTAATGAAATTCTTTTGGTCAAATAAAGATAAGAAATCAAGTTGAATTATATAAAGAAAGCTGCTAGAGTGGAAACATTTTCCCTTACTCAACGAATATTCTTGAACATTAAAAGAAAAGTAATCGTGTAATGAAATTCTTTTGGTCAAATAAAGATAAGAAATCAAGTTGAATTATATAAAGAAAGCTGCTAGAGTGGAAACATTTTCCCTTACTCAACGAATATTCTTGAACATTAAAGGAAAGTAATCATGTAATGAAATTCTTTTGGTCAAATAAAGATAAGAAATCAAGTTGAATTATATAAAGAAAGCTGCTAGAGTGGAAACATTTTCCCTTACTCAACGAATATTCTTGAACATTAAAGGAAAGTAATCATGTAATGAAATTCTTTTGGTCAAATAAAGATAAGAAAGCAAGTTGAATTATATAAAGAAAGCTGCTAGAGTGGAAACATTTCCCCTTTCTCAACGAATATTCTTGAACTAATGTTCAAGGAAAGTAATCATGTAATGAAATTCTTTTGGTCAAATAAAGATAAGAAAGCAAGTTGAATTATATAAAGAAAGCTGCTAGAGTGGAAACATTTCCCCTTTCTCAACGAATATTCTTGAACTAATGTTCAAGGAAAGTAATCATGTAATGAGATTCTTTTGGTCAAATAAAGATAAGAAATCAAGTTGAATTATATAAAGAAAGCTGCTAGAGTGGAAACATTTTCCCTTACCCAACGAATATTCTTGAACATTAAAGGAAAGTAATCATGTAATGAAATCTTTTTGGCCAAATTAAGATAAGAAATCATGTTGAATTAGATAAAGTGAAGATAAACAAATAAATAAAATATAACATTAAGTTATCTCGCCGGATTTTCAACGTTAGACCTAAATAGCAATTCGCCTGAAATATCGATAGTTGATTCAGTCTAGCCCATTTTTTTCCGTTTTTCTTTTCACGAAAATATTTTATTTCGGTTTAGAAATTAATTATTCCGGTTAAGAAAGATGTTAGAGTGGAAACATTATATCATATTCACAATATATCCTTAGACATTAAATGGAAGTAATCATGCAATGAAACATTTTTGGTCAAATAAATGTAAGTAATGAACGTGAACTAGATAAAGTGAAGATGAATAAATAAATAAAATCTAACATATAAAGTTATCTTGCCGCATTTTCAAAGTCAGACTATTCTGCTCATTAAACCTTATCCTCGAGTGGCCTTTAGCCTCCATAAGTGACGGCTTATTTGTTGCAACAAAAAACAACACAATTTGATAAGATTTTTATTTCCTCAGGCTCCAGAATCCTAAGCCAGGATTCAGACGATCTATCTTGACATTTATCTTAACACTCGATTCATTAACGACACCAGTGGTCTACTGTTTTTTTTTAATTACTGATTATGAAATTGGAGAACGGAGTCAAAATCCGGTAAGATCTTTTGTAAAACACTGATTGACCTTGTGCCAGGTTATGCTGATCCAAATGTTGGATGCTTTAACAGAAATTGGTCAGTTGAGAAAAAAATGCTGATTAAACAGCAGATAAGCATGGGCCTTGTTTAGCATGAAGTAAGAAATGAAGACACAACGCCAAAACGTAGGAAGCGGCAGAACTGATCCACTTCCTCCTCACCTTCTTTATACGGTTAATCAAACATCTCCGGTTACAAAATCATAAAAGCCATTCAAAATAAATGCAAAAACAGCCAACAAAGAAAGACTTTTATCAAACATTTAGTTATCTTGTCGGATTTTAAAAGTAAGATCCACATAGCAATTCGTCTGATTTATATCGGAATAGACTAGACTAGATAAGTCCCCCTCCCCCTAAAATAAAATAGAAAACCTTCTAAACAAACTCACCAATAAAAAATGGAATAAAAGCTCCGGGCTTCTGGGAATTCTCCATAAATCGCTCAGGACGGAAATTTTCCGGATCTCCCCACAATTTCTTGTCCGTCATCACCGAGCCAAGATTCGGTATAATTATTGCCTCCTTGGGGATTGTGTAGCCTCCAAACGAGATGTCCTTGGGCGTCTGACGACCGAGCAATAACTGGACAACGTTTCCTATCCTTTGGATTTCCATGATGGAAGCGTCCAAAAGCGGCAGGTGTGACCGGTCGGCAAGCGTAGGAAGACGATCCGGCTCGACGTTGTCATCAATCTCTTTCTGGATCAGCTTTTGGATATCCGGATAGTGCAGCATGTAGACCAGCGCCCAGAGAATGGTGGACGTTGTCGTTTCCGTTCCGGCAATCAGCAAATCGCCGATTACTTTGCTAAGCTGTTCCTCTAGAAGAAAACAAAAATAAAAATAGCAGATGAGATTGGCGGCCATATTATAAAACCTCTCTCTATATAAAGTTAGGTATATATGTATATATATATATGTGTATGTGTATGTGTATATATATATATATATATATATATATATATATATATATATATATATATATATATATATATATATATATATATATACGTGTGTGTGTGTGTTAGAGTGAAATAAATTCCAGAAAGAAAATCAGGGTATGAGAGCTCAATGTAATTAACAGAGCCAAAATAAAATAAAATAAAAATAAAATAACACAGCATCACACGGAATATATATTAACACGGAATATATATATATATATATAATGTATATAATGTATATATATGATATATAATGTATATACATATATATATATATAATGTATATAATGTATATATATAATGTATATATATAATGTATATCATGCATATATATATATATATATATATGATATATAATGTATATACATATATATATAATGTATATATATAATGTATATATATAATGTATATAATGTATATACATATATAATATATATATAATATACAATGTATATACATACATATACATATTATACATACATATATATATTATATATACATATATATACATGTACATACATATATATATACATGTACATACATACATATATCATATATACATATATATATATATACATACATATATTATATATACATACATATATATGTATATATATATACATACATATATATACATATACATATATATATATATATATATATATATATATATATATATATATATATATATATATATATATAACGTGGTTACTTTTATCTGAAATAAAATGTTTAGTTGAAATAAAATATACTAGATAAATAAGAGAGTAAATAAGAAAGAAAAAAAAAGAAGAAAAAAAACAGGAGAAAAGAAACAGGAGAAACGAAACAGAAGAAAAAAAAACAGAAGAAAATAAACAGGAAAAAAGAAATAAGAGAAAAGAAACAGAAGAAAAGAAACAGGAGAAAAGAAACAGAAGAAAAGAAACAGGAGAAAAGAAACAGGAGAAAAGAAACAGGAGAAAAGAAACAGGAAAAAAAGAACAGGAGAAAAGAAACAGAAGAAACGAAGCAGGAAAAAAGAAACAGGAAAAAAGAAACAGAAGAAAAGAAACAGAAGAGAAGAAACAGGAAAAAAAGAACAGGAGAAAAGAAACAGGAAAAAAAGAAACAAGACAAAAGAAACAGAAGAAAAGAAACAAGAGAAAAGAAACAGGAAAAAAGAAACAGAAGGAAAGAAACAGTAGAAAAGAAACAGAAAAAAAAAGAAACAGGAGAAAAGAAACAGGAGAAAAGAAGCAGGAAAAAAGAAACAGGAAAAAAAGAAACAGAAGAAAAGAAACAGGAGAAAAGAAACAGGGAAAAAAGAACAGGAGAAATGAAACATGGGAAAAGAGACAGGAAAACAGCAACAGGAGAAAAGAAACAGGAGAAAAGAAACAGGGATAAATGAACAGGAGAAAAGAAACAGGAGAAAAGAAACAGGAGAAAAGAAGCAGGAAAAAAGAAACAGAAGAAAAGAAACAGGAATAAATGAACAGGAGAAAAGAAACAGGAGAAAAGAAACAGGAGAAAAGAAGCAGGAAAAAAGAAACAGGAGAAAAGAAACAGTAGAAAAGAAACAGAAGAAAAGAAACAGGAGAAAAGAAACAGAAGAAAAGAAACAGAAGAAAAGAAACAGGAGAAAAAAAACAGAAGAAAAGAAACAGAAGAAAAGAAACAGAAGAAAAGAAACAGGAGAAAAGAAACAGAAGAAAAGAAACAGAAGAAAAGAAACAGGTGAAAAAAACGAAAGAAAAGAAACAGAAGAAAAGAAACAGAAGAAAAGAAACAGAAGAACGAAAAAAAAAAAAACAAAGAAAAAAAACAAGGGAAAATATAGAAGGGAAGAGAAAAGAGAAAACATTAGAAAGAAGAAAGAAAGGAAAGAAAAGGACAAGAGAAAATGATGAAGAAAAAACAAAAAATAAAAGAGAGACAATATTAAAAAAAGTAAGAAAATGCCAGACAAAAAGGAAAAAAAATAAAGACGGGAAGAAAGAAGAAAGGAAAATGAAGAGAAGAAAGAATTAAAGAATTTAAATAAAATAAAAAAAACGAAAAAAATCAATATTAAAAAAAAATAAAGAAAAAAAGTAAATGGAGCAAGTAAAAGAAAGAAGAAAATAAAAAAGAAAGAAAGGGAGAGTGACAGAAAGAAAGGGGGAAAAAGAAAAAAAAGAAGAGAAAGAAAACAAAACGATCTTAAAAATAGACAGAAGATAAAACGATGGAAAAATCCCTGTGGAATCTTCCCCGTGATCCATCAACGACTGTCACGTATCCCCCGACGGGTGTCTCACCTTTCGAGTAACAACGGCGTGTTGTCTTGAAGGGGTCACATTCTTACACCAAATGCACCGCACTCGTGGGTCACAAAGACACCCCCTTACAGTCACTTCAACGACTACAGCCCCCATCCCCAATCTCCCAACATAAAACGAAAAGAAAAACGTCGCTCCCCCCCACCCATTCTCGCCGACAACCATCAGCGCGAATGCTGCATACCTTTAACTACGCTAACCCAACCCAAACCTTGTTAAATTCCCGGAGAGCCCCGTTTTTATTTTTATTTTTTTACCCCCCTCATAACCCTAACCCTATTGCTCTCAAAATACCCATCCTGTTGTAAAGCCCCAACCATCTCCGCCGGTTCGCTTCTCCGCCCCACATTCAAATGTATGTTAGTCAGTTAGTGGAACAGATCGGTGGAGCGGAAGTTGGTGGACTAGCGGAGTAATGGCGGAGCGGAAGTTGCGAAAAGAAGAATGAGATTTTTTTATAAAAAAGAAGTAAGACATACAGAGGAATAAATAAATAAATAAATAAATAAATAGAGCAAGAAATTAACAAAGAAAGAAAAGGAAGAAATTAACAATGAACTGGAGAAAAACAAGGTAAGACTGAAAGAATAGGTAAATAGAAATACATTTTTTTTTAATTAGGGAAAGAAAAAGATAAAAAGAAATAAAGAACTTAATTAAAAAAAAAAGAAAGAAATGAAAAAAAGAAATAAAGAAAAATAAACAAACATTTTTTGTTAATTAAGGAAAGAAAAAGATAAAAAGAAATAAAGAACTTAATTAAAAAAAGAAAGACATGAAAAAAAAAAGAAATAAAACAAAATAAACAAATATAGACTAGGAGAATAATGGCGGACCGGAAGTGAGGAAAAGAAGAAGAACTTTTTAGAAAAAAAAAAGCAAGCCATATAGAGGAATAAATAAATAAGGGAAAAAAAGAAAGGAAAGAATTAACAATGAAAGAAAGAAAAACGAAGAAAGACTGAAAAATAGATGAATGTAAACACTATTTTTTTGACTTAAGAAAGGAAAAGAAATGAAAGTAGATAAAAACATAAAGAAACAGATGAAGGAGAACAAAGAAAAAAGAATGAAAGACAATAAAATGGTTTAATTAATGAAAAAAAAAGTTTAAAAAAGAAATAAATAAACAAAGAATATATAAGAAAAGCGAAGAAAGACAGACTAAAAGAGAATAAGTAAAAATAAATATTTTCTTAGTTAAAGAATGAAAAAGATAAAAAGAAAAAAGAAATAAATAAAAAAAGAAAAGCGAAAAAGATTGAGACAGATTAATGTTTTAATTAATGAAATAAAAAAATAAAAAAAGAGATGAATAAAAATATGCAGAGACGAAAAGAAGAAAATAATTCCCACGCGAACAAGGGAATTAAATCAAATTACATTTTATTCTAATTAACAACATGTTGCAACGATACACAATAAAAACTGACGAACCCGAATCGAATATTGATTTTGTAAGAAGAAAGCTATCGATGACAAAGAAAAGATCAGAAGACTGACTTTACTTTATATATTAGATATTGAGGGTTATTTTTATTTGTGCTTATAATTTGTTAGTCCGTTATTTCGTTTGTAAGTCCGTTATTCCATTTGTAAGTCCGTTATTTCGTTTGTTAATCTGTTATTTCGTTTGTTAGTCCGTTATTCCGTTTGTTAGTCCGTTATTCCGTTTGTTAATCTGTTATTCCGTTTGTAAGTCCGTTATTCCATTTGTTAGTCCGTTATTTCGTTTGTTAGTCCGTTATTCCGTTTGTTAGTCCGTTATTCCGTTTGTTAATCTGTTATTCCGTTTGTAAGTCCGTTATTTCGTTTGTTTATCCGTTATTTCGTTTGTTAGTCCGTTATTCCGTTTGTAAGTCCGTTATTCCGTTTGTTTATCCGTTATTTCGTTTGTTAGTCCGTTATTCCGTTTGTAAGTCCGTTATTCCGTTTGTTTATCCGTTATTTCGTTTGTTAGTCCGTTATTCCGTTTGTAAGTCCGTTATTCCGTTTGTTAGTCCGTTATTCCGTTTGTTAATCCGCTATTCCGTTTGTTAGTCCGTTATTTCGTTTGTAAGTCCGTTATTCCGTTTGTTAGTCCGTTATTCCGTTTGTTAATCTGTTCTTCCGTTTGTTAGTCCGTTATTCCGTTTGTTAGTCCGTTATTCCGTTTGTTAATCTGTTATTCCGTTTGTTAGTCCGTTATTCCATTTGTTAGTCCGTTATTTCGTTTGTTAGTCCGTTATTCCGTTTGTTAGTCCGTTATTCCGTTTGTTAGTCCGTTATTCCGTTTGTTAATCCGTTATTCCGTTTGTTAGTCCGTTATTTCGTTTGTAAGTCCGTTATTCCGTTTGTTAGTCTGTTATTCCGTTTGTCAATTCGTTATTCCGTTTGTAAGTCCGTTAGTTCGTATATCTGTTTGTTAGTTTATCCGTTCGTCCGTTTGTCCATTAGTCCGTTAGTCAGTTTATTGCTTCATCCGTTAGTTCGTTTCCCCGTTAGTTCATTAGTTCGTTTATCTGTTTGTTCGTTAGTTCGTCCGTCCGTGTGTCCGTTAATCCATAAGTTCGTTTTTCCGTTAGTTCGTTTGTCCGTTCGTCTGTTAGTTTGTTCGCTTGTCTGTCCGTTTATCCGTTAGTCCATTAGTTTGTTTTTCCGTTAGTTCGTTCGTCCGTCCGTTTATCCGTTAGTTCGTTTGTCCGTTTGTCGATTTGCCCGTTAGTCCGTTAGTTCGTTCATCATTAGTTCGTTTATCTGTTTGTTCCATTAGTTCGTCCGTCTGTGTGTCAATTTATCCGTTTTCCCATTTATCCGTTTTTCCGTTAGTTCGTTTTTCCGTTAGTTCGGTTGTCTGTTTGTCGGGTTACCCGTTAGTTCGTTTAGCTGTTCGTTCGTTAGTTTTTTAAATTAAAAATTTTTTTAAAACTAAGTTCACCTCAAACAAGGCATTCTGCCACTGTAGACGTAAGGGAATTACGTAAGGGACGTACTGGGAATTAGGGTGAAAGTTTTGGGGATCATCCTAAGTTGAGAGCTGTGCAGCGAGATGCTTGTTCACATTAGTTTTAAATTTCTGCATGTCGGTACAGTCGGGGAAACAGGGAGTAGGGAGGAAGTTCCAAAGGCAGGCAGCTCGAGGAAAGAAGCTATTGGAGTAGAAAGCTCTCTGGCATCTGAGGACCTTCACAGTGAATGGATAGGATTTAGCTGATTGTCGGGTAGGTCGAGTGTATTAACGTTGAGGCGGCACCAGAACAGCAAGTTCATCGGAGCACAATCCAATGAAGTTCTTGTAAAATAAGCACAAGGATGCAACATTGCGGCGATGGGACAGCGACTGGAGCTTGGTGGATAGTGAGGGACTTATTAGACTAGATACCCTTTTTTGGACGTTGTCTAAGAGGGAGAGACTAGTGGATGGTGCACCAGTCCAGATGTGACAACAATACTCCATGCATGGGACGATAGTGACTTTTTAGAGACATAGTATATTGTCAAGTGTGATAAGTTTTCTAGCACGGTAGAGGGAGCCCACTTTCTTTGCAGCAACCTTGGTAATGTCTTCTATGTATTTGTTCTAATTCATGTTACCTGTGAATGTTAGGTCAAGGAGTTTGGACGTTGGACTCTCAGGTAGGGTGTTATTTGCCATGGCAATCGGTGGTTGAAGAGGTTTCTTGTAGTTTTTGAAGGAAAGGAGCTTAGTCTTAGCAGCATTAAATGTTACCATCCATTTATGACCCCATTCAACTGTAGACTGGAGGTCACTTTCTAAGGATTCAGCCATTGCCTCGGATATGTACGCGTCCGTTTTGCTCACATGACGAGAGTAGAGTTTGGTGTCGTCAGAAAATATACCCATCTCAGACACACTCTCATCAGGGAAGTCGTTTATGGAAATCAGGAACAATAAAAGTCCAATGATCTATCCTTGGGGTACACCTGCATTTATGTCATGTTGTTTGGATGAACGGCCATCGAGGACAACCTGGATCTTTCTTTTGGTTATGAAAGATCTAATTATATTAAATATTCGTCCAGTAAAATATCATATAAATGAATTTTTATGAGAAGACCTTTATGCCAGACCTTGCCAAAGGCTGTGTCCGTTAATTCGTCTGCCCGTGTGTCCGTTAGTTCGTTCAGCCGTTAGTTCGTCCGCCCGTGTGTCCGTTAGTCCATTATTCTTCTGATTTTCTCAACATTAGTTTTTCATGAAAATTCCATAAAATTATGACAAAGTCCATGAATTCAGAATACTGATTGCGTCGAGTTTGTTGTGAAAACGCTGGTTTGTAGGAAATGTCCATGGTAAAAATTAAAAATTGAGCGGGGAAAACGATTGAAAAGGAGATCAACCGATCGACGGAAAAATCGTCCAATCAAAATGCGAGAAAAGCGCGTCTAAGAATGGAGAAAGAAATTAAGCAAAGCTAGAATCGGTAAAAAAACAAAACAAAGAAGGGATAAATAAAGAGAAAGAAAGAAAGAACGAACGTATAGGCTAAGGAAGGAGGAAAAAGAAAGAAAGAAAGAAAGAAGGAAAGAAAGTAAGGGGAATAAAGAGAGAATAAAGAAAAACAAATGAAGGAAAGAAAAATAGATTAAAGAAAAGAAAGTTGGAATAAAGGAAAGAAAATCAGTAAAAAATAACAAAGAAAAATAAAAAGAAAGAAAGGAAGTAGAATAAGAAAGAAAGAAAGAAAGAAAGGGGAAAATGAGGAAAGAAAAAAATGAATGACTGAAAAAATACATTAAAGATGAAAAAAGGAGAAAAAGGATAAAAGAAAAAGAAAGTCGAGAAAAAATAGATTAATAAATCGATATTAGATGAAATAAAGAATTAAATGAGTAAGAAAAAAATTGGAAAGAATGAAATGAAAAAAAATATCAAAGAAGAAAGAAACGAAAAGGAAGAAAGAAAAAATGAAATAAAGAATGAAATGAAAGAAATGAAATAAAGAATGAAATAAAAAAATGAAATAAAGAATAAAATGAAAAATGAAATAAAGAATGAAATGAAAAAAATGAAATAAAGAATGAAACGAAAAAAAAATGAAATAAAGAATAAAACGAAAAAAATGAAATGAAGTATGAAATGAAAAAATGAAAAAAAAAATGAAACGAAAAAATGAAATAAAGAATGAAATGAAAGAAATGAAATAAAGAATGAAACGAAAAAAATGAAATAAAGAATGAAATGAAAAAATGAAATGAAGAATGAAACGAAAAAAATGAAATAAAGAATGAAATGAAAAAATATCAAGAAAGAAAGAAAGAAAGAAAGAAAATTAAGGAAGAAAGTAAAAAAAAATAAAATAAACAAGGAAGTAATAAAAAAAGAAGAAAGAAAAAGAAGAAATTAACGACTAATGAAGCAGTTGTGTTTTTCGTTAACAAGTGCCCGGACAATACGACCCACTGCAATTACAGCTTGACCCACAGCATTCCTTAACACTTAACCCAAATCCACCCAAACGTCCCCTATTTTATAGCTGTTGTACACAAAAGGGACTTTAAGTGCAGCTTCGCCAAAAAAAGAAAAAGAAAAAATGAACGATAAAAAAAACAACCTTGTTTTATTTTTACATCCGGGTTCCTTGATGTGTAGATGTGCGTGTGTTCGCCGGGGGAAACACGTCTCGTAGGAGCGGTTGAAAGAGCAATCGACGTAATCATTAGCGGAACACGTGCTTCCACGGGGGTGGCGCATAAAGACCTCTCACATTTCGAATCAGCATTTCGTTCTTCTATACGAATGAGTCACCACTTATCAAAGGCCAAAAGCCACTCGAGGCTAAGCGTCACTGAGATCACCACTTAGACGATAGAACTATGAGAGGATTGATAAAGATGGACTGAATCGACAAAATTTGATTGCGTCAAAAGGACAGCTCGGCAAGTATTTGTTGACATTGAACTTGAAGACGACCATGTTGTAGCTTACATGGAAGCAGTCCCCGTGGTAATGTGTTACAGCGTGTAAAACGGACGTCAAACCGAATAACGAAAGAATTGTGATCTCTCAACGTAAATACCCTCGACCAACCCGACAATCAGCACCCCCTCGCCCCTTCTCTATAGAGGTCCCCCCCCCCCCCAGATGCCGGAAAGATTTCTACTCTGATTGCTTATTCCCTTGAACAGCTTGTAATTCCCTCCCTGCTCCTTGTTTCCCCGACTGCACCAACACGCAGCAATTTAAATGTAATGTGAACAAACATCACGCTGCACATCTCTTCACGTCCCAGTTGCAATGTGCCTTGCTTGGGGTAAATATAAGTAAAATGATGATGATGATGATGATGATGATGATGACGACGACGACGACGACGACGACGACGACGACGACGACGATGATGGGAGGTATTTGGAATGAAAGTTCTGCTGGATTTTAGGTACACAGAGGAAGAAAGTAAAAGTTCTTTGAAGTTATCTTGTGAGATTTTAAAAGTTGGACTTAAATAGCATTTAATCTGACATTTATTATTCTGACTAGCCAATTAACATTTTTGTTGTTGTTGTTGTTGTTATTGCTGTACCGTGTCATTGCCATGTTAATAACGCACTTCGCTACAGTTTATTTAAAAAAACAAAAAAAAAAAATGTAGTCCCGCCGGTTTAACTGGTAGTATGGAAACATGCTTCAATTATGACCGAAAACTCAAAAATCAGCAAGGGGAGTAACTCATATTTTCAATTGAAGAATGTAAAAAGTGTTGTCTCCCGTAGAACTAACATTTTAATTTTTTTCTTTTTCTGTATAAGTTAGTTAGAAATAAAGAAAGTAATATGGCAACTTCATGTCAGCATTTCAAAAGTTACAGTTAATATATATTCTACCGCTCCAGAAAGTACTTGACTCGAAATCAGCAAGGGGAATAACTCATATTTTCAATTGAAGAAAGTACCTGCCCCCTGATGCAATCTTCTACCCGTATAAGAGTCAACTACATCCTAAGATGGGGAGGTGCTGTTGCCACATATGGGCAGGTGCTGTTGCCACATCTGGGGAAGTGCTGTTGCCACATCTGGGCAGGTACTGTTGCCACATCTGGTGAGGTGCTGTTGCCACATCTGGGCAGGTGCTGTTGCCACATCTGGACAGCTGCTGTTGCCACATCTGGGGAAGTGCTGTTGCCACATCTGGGCAGGTACTGTTGCCACATCTGGGGAGGTGCTGTTGCCACATCTGGGCAGGTGCTGTTGCCACATCTGGACAGGTGCTGTTGCCACATCTGGGGAAGTGCTGTTGCCACATCTGGGCAGGTGCTGTTGCCACATCTGGACAGGTGCTGTTGCCACATCTGGACAGGTGCTGTTGCCACATCTGGGGAAGTGCTGTTGCCACATCTGGGCAGGTTCTGTTGCCACATCTGGGGAGGTGCTGTTGCCACATCTGGGCAGGTGCTGCTCCCACATCTGGGGAATGTGCCGCTCAGAGCACACTTTCCTGCTTCGACAGAATTCAAAATCGACTTCGAAATATAGTGAGAGAGGACCTCTGCTCTTCCCTACATCCTCTTTCTCACACATAAGACGTTGCTAGTCTTTCTCTACTCTAGCGTTATTTTCATGGTAAGTGTTCAGCTGAACTCCAATCTCTGGTTCCTTCCTGTAAAACATTTCACAGGGAAAACTCGTCTAGCTACAGCCATTGTAAATAATTTACCTTTCTTTCCTCTGTATACCTAAAACTAAACGCAACTTTCATGAACAAAGTTTCTTTCAAAGGACCTCCCATCTGTGTAGTACAATACCACAAGGCTACATCCCAGCTGACTACAACATGATCGTTTTAAAGCCCAATGTTAAAAAATTCTTGTGAAACTGTACGCTTAAATAATCAAATTCTGACCATTCCGACCATCATTTTCAATCCTTTCATAGTATTGTTCATCGCCAACTGACAATCTCATTAACTCTTATCCTCGAGTGGCTTTTAGGCCTTAACAAGCAGTGACGTATTAGTAATATATATAATGTGTGTGTGTATGTGTTTTATTGCACATTTTTCAATTTGCAAAGATTCCTGGCCTTGCTAAAATAGTCATAGAACAGATTCGACGGCATTCTCCGGTAGGTGTGCCCCAGGCGATCGGTAATAAGCCAGCCCATCCTAAAAAAGAGAGGGTAATGCCTGGGAAGGTGCCCCTCCCCCTCGGACTGAACTAGACCATATCTCATCCCGACAGAATAGAGCCTGGTGCTTGCAAGTCAGCTCCTCGACCTGTCGAGGTGAATACCGAGACTAGTGGCGTACAGAAATCTAGTAATGTCCGGTGTCAACCTCTTAATTGTTTGCTCCAAAGACTCAAGTACAAGTCCTAGTACTGAGAACTATTATGAGAAAGCGAGATAGTTTGAATATGATGGCCGGTGAGGGCCGCCACCCCGTCGCCGCATCCCCCCCCCCACACTCTTTGCGAACCTCGGCGAGTATGACCGCTTGAAGGCCAATTGGTGTCAAATCTAATCTAAACATCTCGATAAAACCCTTCTCTAAAAATAGCCTCTCGGTTGAGGAATTAGAATTGATCCGTTAATTAATGTGTCTGCATTTCCGTGTTACGTTCTGGACATTCCTCGAATATTTCACATAATATCGGAACGCTAATTTACAGCGACGCCAAGTCAATTTGCCATTCGGACAGAGAAAAAGAATCGCCTGTTTTTTTGTTATCATGTGGAAGCGGATTGGAACCGTTTTATTGTTGTTGTTGCAAAGGTTGTTCAGGTGAGGAGCCGGGGTAGCCTATTATCTGTCCTTCACTCATTTCTTACCTGGTATAGTAATTTAATGCGACACTCGGAAGTGATTCGGTTCGCCTCGAAAATGGCGGCAACTTTTTTTCTTTTTGGCCTTTCCGACGTAATCTAGTCCCAGACTTTTTTCTTTCTCTCTTCTTTGTTTTTTTTAACAACATTGTTTGCCCTTTTTTCTTTTTATCTTTTTTACATTCTTTCTTTCTTTTTTTCTTGCTTTCTTTCTTTTTTTTAATATTCTTTCTTTCTTTCTTTCTTTCTTATATTCTTTCTTTCCTTATTTCTTTCTTACCTTCTTTCCTTATTTCTTTCTTTCTTTCCTTCTTTCTTATTTACATTCCTTCTTTCTTTCTTTCTTTCATTCCTACATTCCTTCTTTACATTTAAATTATTCTTATCTTCCTTTATCTCTAATTATGTTCTGTTTTCTTCCGTTTTCCTTTGTTTTCTGATTTCTTTTGGTTTCATTTAAAAAATAAAAAAAAATTTTGTTGTTTTTTTTTTTACGTAGTTCACCCCAAACAAGGCAGGCTGCCACTGTAGACGTAAGGAGCTACTGAGAAAAAAGAAAAGGGAGAAGTTTTTTTTTTTGGGGGGGGGGAGGGGGGTCAACCTAAATTGGGATCTGCGCAGCGAGATGTCTGTTTACATTAATTTTAAATTTCTGCATGTCAGTACTGTCGGGGAGACAGGGGGCAGGGAGGGAGTTCCAGAGGCACGCAGCACGAGAAAATAAGCTATTTGGGTAGAAAGCACCATGACCCCTAACCTTCCTGGTCAAACATTCCACCATCCTTTTCCCCACCCCTCCACACCTTCACTCACTGCCATCCACATTACTCCCGCTAACCCCAACCCTCCACTTCTTCACTTACAACCATCCACAGTATCCCTGCTCACCCCTACCCTTCCACTTTTTTCACTCAGTTTCTTCAACATTTATTTTCATTCCTCGCAACTGTCTTCACCAGGTCCGGACGTCGGTCCCTACTGTTTTCCAGTAGTGGCTACTATCTCCTCCCTTCAACCAACCATGGTCAACCCTATATGTCCACGTACTTGCATGACATTTTTCTTTATATTATCATCCTGAAGAAGTCTTACAAATAAAGACGAAACGTTGATCAACACATAAAAACTTCCTTTTTGGTTTTTCCTTTTTCATTTCCCATATATATATATATATAAAAAAAAAAAAAAATAAATAAATATATATATATATATATATATATATATATATATATTCTTTACTTGCGTTTATTTATGTATATTATTTCGCATGTATACAACCTTATGCCACCTGCTTGCAACTTTATTCTACACCAGTTTATGGTCGTTCGTGTATTTTAATCACTCTACCGACGATCCTGAAGAAGTCTTACAAATAAAGACGAAACGTTGATCAACACATAAAAACTTCCTTTTTGGTTTTTCCTTTTTCATTTCCCATATATATATATATATATAAAAAAGAAAAAAAAAATAAATATATATATATATATATATATATATATATATATATATATATATATATATATATATATATATATATATTCTTTACTTGCGTTTATTTATGTATATTATTTCGCATGTATACAACCTTATGCCACCTGCTTGCAACTTTATTCTACACCAGTTTATGGTCGTTCGTGTATTTTAATCACTCTACCGACGATTCCCCTGACGAGAGTCGGACGAAAGGCTGCCTTGGGAACTTTAAGCTGTTTTTTTATTTATTTTTTTTATGCTAATGTGAGAACTTTGTTTTTATTCGTGAATTCCGAAACCATACAAAACGGTTTAAAAAAAAAAATTTTTTTTATTTGTTTTATATAAAATTATTTTCTCTTTTTTTTTTTCTATTTCATCTTATATAAAGTTTTTCCCATATTATTCATTATTCATATATATATATATATATATATATATATATATATATATATATATATATATATATATATATATATATACCCGTCCCAGAACCGGTACAATTAATTCCCCGAACAGAACATCTTTGCACCACTTTTATGTCCCCTTACGAAGATTAAAATCAAGATCTAATGATAGTAAACCTTATGTTTAGAATCCTTATTCCAATTTTGATAAAAATCCATTAAACGATTTTGACTCTAAAAAATGTCTAAACTTCAAGGCCTAAGCTTAAGATATCTTAAGAAGAAATTGAAATTCAGCGAATCTTGCTTAATTCGTGTCTGATGGCTATGGATCAAATTTAAAGCACATTTAACATTTTTGAATTTTTAAATGGGAGGTTGTACCTTTATTATGCTCCCTAAACACCTTTAAAATACTCCAAAGAAACTGATATTTATTCTAATTGATGTCTTATACCTATGGTTAAAATTGAAAAAAAAATCGGAGCTATCTGAATTCTCTCTCTTTGCATAAGACTAACTTAAACTGAATATAACCCACATTACCCACCTTTACGCCTAGCAGTTCTGTTCCAAAATTCATAATGATCGATTTTCACAGAAATCTGAGGTATCTAGATTTTAAAAAAGGGCTTCCACCCCTCTTTGCCTAAAACTAACTAAAACTTAATATATCCCACATTACAACCATTAAACCTAGAAGCCGTGTTCATAATGATCGGTTAATTAGTTTAGGAATGAATAAAAATGTATAAGCATATACACATACCTAACTTTATATTCCATGACAAATGCCAGTATACTGAAATCATGTGCCCTTAATAGGGTTAAGATGAAAATTCATATACACTAAATCAGGGGTGGGCAAACTACGGCCCTCGGGCCGCATGTGGCCCGGCAATGTAATTCATGCGGCCCTTCAAAATGCTAGTAAATGAAAAATGATTGCAGTATACTGGCATTTTTCATGGAATGTCACTACTTTTGTAAAGGCTATGCCTCAATACAATGGTAATTTTAAAGGTTTTTTTGAATTTTCTGGGAAACTAAGGTATATGGTAAACTGAAATTAAAATGCCATCAACTAGACCCTAGAACCTCTATCTCTGCCAAAAATCAGCTGAATCCATCAAATAGTTGATGAGATACAGGGTGGCACACGTACACACGGATAACACAAAATCACTCCTGACCTTTCTGGATCTCTGGGTTGCCTTGACTAATGATGCTGAAATTCTACACACTTATAGAACCTATCAGAAAATTGTGTGCAAGGTTTTAAATAATTTGGTTTATTGGTTTTTGAGTTATGACTGAAATGAGATTTCTAGCATAGGTCGTTTTTGAAGTCTATTAAGGGATAGAGCGCTCTCGCGCCTCCCTTGATTAATAGAGATATCTTTGAAAATGTTGACGTAGTTGCGATAGAAACACAGAACTGGATAGTTAGACTCAATCGAACAGAGAATTTTTGGTGCATCATCTACTAGTCTCTCCCTCCTTGACAAAGTCCAAAAAAGAGTAGTCAACCTAATAGGTCCCTCACTGTCAGCTAAGCTCCAGCCCCTGTCCCATCGCCGCTATGTAGCATCCTTGTGTTTGTTTTACAAATACTTCAATGGATTATGCTCCGATGAGTGTGCTGCTCTGGTGCCCCCTCGACGTAAATTCACTAGACTAACTCGACATTCTACTAAATCTCATTCATTCACTGTGGAGGTCCCCAGATGCCGGAGAGCATTCTACTCAAATAGCTTCTTTCCTCGTGCTGCTGGCCTCTGGAACTCCCTCCCTGCCCCCTGTTTCCCCGACAGTACTGACATGCAGAAATTTAAAACTAATGTAAACAGACATCTCGCTGCTCAGATCCCAATTTAAGCTGAACCACCAATCCTTCCCCCCCTTTTCCTTTTTTCTCAGTAGCCCCTTACGTTTACAGTGGCGTCCTGCCTTGTTTGGGGTGAACCATGTAAAAAAAAAAAAAAAAAAAAAAAAAAAGAAGTTTTTTAAAGAAAACGCTTACTTACCGTTTAGCGATGTGTCCGGATCTGTTTTCTCTCTGAGTTTCATCTCTTTGATGTAGGCGTCGATAAAGTCGTTGATGTTCGTCTCTTTGTAGGCCCGCATGTGATCGCGGACGGCCGTCGACAAGAACTCTTCCATATTCTCGATGTTCTTGAAGATCTTCTTAAAGTTGAACGGGTCGCCGGGCAGATGCTCGAGCAAGGGGAAGAAGTTGACGATGGCGCTCAGTCCGATGTTCTTGAAGTTCTCGTCAATGCCGCGCACGTACTTCTTGAACTGCGGATTATTGTAGTCGAAGCGCCGGCCGAACATCAGCGAACAGATGACGTTGGCGACGGCCGTCTGCACCAGGTCGTGGATGTCCAGCGGTTTGGATGCGGTCGAGTCCAGAGCGTCGACGAACGCCCTCACTTCCTCGTGGATCCGGTCTTCCATGTTCTGGTGACCCAGGCCAAGGTCTTTGAGGACTCGTAGCGTTAGCTTACGCTGTTCCCGCCACGTGAGCCCATTCGTGCAGACGATACCTACAAAACAAAGAAAATATCTAAACATTGCGAACTCATTATACAGGGTGTTTCAAAAGTCTTGGGAACATAACGATTTTTAATAACTCAAAAACTATTAGGAGTTGAAAAATGAAATTGGTACCGTTGGAAAGATTAAAGTTTCAAGTTTTGTGGGGAATCTTCAAAGTTGCTCAATATGAGCACCATTCGTCACACGGCAGACATCTAGTCGATAGTCCATTTCCTGCCAAACGCGTTCCAGCATCTTGACGTCAATGGTTCCCACAACTGCCGTTACTCGAGCCTTTAGTTCGTCAATATCTCTTGGAAGGGGCGGCACATAGACTTGTTGCTTGACAAAGCCCCAAAGGAAAAAGTCACACGGGGTAAGATCTGGAGACCTAGGAGGCCAGGGCATGAGAACGTCATCACCTCGCCCAGATCTCCCAATCCATCTACCAGGCAGCCTTGTGTTAAGAAACTGCCTTACTCTAAGACTCCAGTGTATTAGTTTTGGTGCATTTATCTTTTATCTAGATGAATTGCTGCAAATCTTTTTTTTTGCATTATCACTCCTATATTCTCATCAAAACGTCTCACTGTTAAATAAATAAGACAACATAATATTTTAAATACTGTATATATAGTAGAGACAAAAGACCCAAAGCCAGCTATTTGAATGCTTACTTTGCATAACTATTAAAAAAAACAGTTCATAATAAATTAATGTTTAGTGTTATTCATTTTTAATTTTATGATCCTATTTTCCTATGTATATGTATTAGTTTTCTCCATATTAACAGCAATTAATAGAAGTGATAAAGAAATCTAAAGATTACTAAAACCTTTCTTAAAATATTTGTTCATTAATTTTCAAGGGAGGTAATTTAAATAAAACTAATATCGCTGGCTAGAAAGAGAGGTATACAGACGACGCATAAGCAAGAAGAGTTCATAGAAAGAGGTGGAGGGGTAACTTTTTGCCCCCCCCCCACCCGTTAGTGACGTCACATTTTCTTTTCTTTTATTGTTTTAACGTTTCGAATTTGTGTTTAAATGCCCCTTTCCGACCCTTTTTAAGGAGGACTGACTTGATTTTCAATCCGTTGCCACCCGTTTCTAAAGTGCAAATTAAAAAAAAAAAAAAATGAAATCCTCCCACACGCTCAGCCGTGTTTCTTTCTTTTCATTTCTTTACGCTTTTATTTAAAAGATAATAAATTTGTATCAGATTAATTTTTTTTTATCATAGTTCACTCCAAACAAGGCAGGCCGTCACTGTAGACGTAAGGGGCTACTAAGAATTAGGGTGTAAGTTTTGGGGGTCATCCTAGGTTGGGAGCTGTGCAGCGATATGTCTGTTTAGATTAGTTTTAAACCTCTGCATGTCAGTAACGTCAGGGAAGCATGGAGCAGGGAGGGAGTCCCAGAGGCCGGCAGCACGAGGAAAAAAGCTGTTGGAGTTCTCCGGCATCTAGGATCTCCACAGTGAATGGATGGGATTTAGCTGATTATCAGGTTGGTCGAGTGTATTTACGTTGAGGAGGCACCAGAGCAGCAAGTTCATCGGAGCACAATCCATTGAAGTATTTGTAAAACAAACACAAGGATGCAACATTGCGGCGATGGGACAGGGGCTGGAGCTTAAGGGATAGTGAGAGACCTACTAAGTTGGCGACTCTTTTTTTTTACCTTGTTTAAGAGGGAGAGACTAGTGGATTGTGCACCAGCCCAGATGTGACAACAATACTCCATGCATGGGCGGATGGTGGCTTTGTAGAGATACAGGATAATGTCAGGAGTGAAAAGTTTTCTAGCACGGTAGAGGGAGCCCACCTTCTTTGCAGCCGCCTTGGCAATGTCTTCAATGTATTTGTTCTAATTCATGTTACGTGTGAATGTCAGGCCGATGAGTTTGAACGTTGAACTCTCAGCTCTCAACAAAATGTTGATATTTAACTATTTACATGATGTGAGTGTTTAACGTATCTATATGGATAAATGCGAAAGTTTTTATAACGTGTTTACAAGAAACTTATGAATGAAATGTTTATTATTTAAAGGTTTGGTTTCAAGTATTTGAAGTAGCGAACTTTGTGAAACGATAGCGAGCCGACACAGCCAACTAGTCTCTCTCTATAAAGCACAGTTGCCTGTATGTGTGTATATGTATCGCGGTATCACAGTTGACCGGTTGATGTCAGAACTAAATTCAGATTTAGAATTAGCACCTTCGATCTGATGTCCTTTTCGGTGTCTCAGAAGTTGTTGAACCTTTTTTTCGAAACTCATTATTCAAAATAAAAAATAACGTCGAAAAGGATTAAACGAAACATTTCAAGAAAACGATTTCAATTCGCAGCCGATAATTAACGCATTTTTTTTTTCACGTAAGAAAATCTTATTTGGACTACAAACTTTTAAAATTGAACGAAAATATTTCTATCATTCAAATATAAAATATTTTCGTTCCGTTAAACAAATGTCAATCATTTTTGTTTATTCGAGACAAAAATGACCGACATTTGTTTAACGAAACGAAAATATTTTATATAACAGCTAAATGGCTGACTTGTATTGAATTATTGTTATACTACGCAATTTGAAAGTATTCTGCATCATGGTTCGCAAACCAGCAGCATTTTTCCCGGCTGCCAGCGGCCGCCAGCACCGCCAGCAACCGCCACCGACCGCCACCGCCAAATGGCTTAAGTGACTCAATCGCAGTCATTTAAAAATAAAGAATAGTCTTCAATATTAAAGATAAGCATATAATTGTCTCCCCGCCCCGAATATATTTTTTTTCGGTTTATTTTTCTTTTTCTACTTTTTCACCCGCCGCCACCGGCTGCCACCGCCAAATGGCTCAAGTGACTCAATCGTAGTCATTTAAAAATAAAGAATAGTCTTCAATATTAAAAATAAGCATATACTTGTCATTTTATTGCCCCCCTCCCGAATACAATTTTTTTAGTATCTTTTATGGTATACTTAATCTTTTGCACTTTAAGTACAGTGCTGATATAATAACGTTATTATTTAAAAACCCATTATAAATTAAAAATAAACACCCATTATAAATAATAAAAAAACAATATTTCATACATATATATATATATATATATATATATATATATATATATATATATATATATATGTGTGTGTGTATGTGTGAAATATTGTTGTTTTTTTAAATTTATAATGAGTGTTTTTTTTTAAATTTATAATGGTTTGTTTTAAATAATAACGAGAATATATATATATATATATATATATATATATATATATATATATATATATATATATATATATATACAAGCACACAAGGTAAGCTGTTTCTTCCAAACAACAATATATATTCTGTTGTCAGCTCGCTTCATAGCGAGTTTCTGCTACTGTTTCATTTTATTTTTACTTTAATAACAATTTTAAATTCTATATTTATGTTTGTTTATTTATCTTAGGCAATCGAACTGTTGAGGTAAAAACCTCCCTACACATTTAAGTAGTTTTTTTTATGGAAATCGCTGCAGACAAGGCATGAAGCCACTTGATGTAAGGAGCTAACAAGGACAAATATGATTATCGCAGACAGAAGATGCATGTTGGCCGTAGTCTAAAAAAAACAAGGTTATAGGTAACAGGAAAACAGTCAGCAGGAAGAGAGTTCCACAAGCCTGCGATTCTTGGAAAGAAGCTACTGGAATAGGAAGCTGTATTACAATGAGGTATCAAAACAGCGAATTTATAGAGACCACTAGACCAACGAGTCAAACGTGCTGGAACAAAAGAAGCGGGGGAATGTATCACATAATTCTGAAGAACACATGCCATAATAGTATTTATAGAAAAGACTGAGACTAGCAACATCATGTCTGAGAGAGAGCGTGCAGAGAAGAAGAAAGGGTAGGGCCAATTAAATTACAGACACGTTTCTGCACCTTATCAACAACCCTCAAATGGGACAGAAATTCACCAACCCAAATATGACAACAGTACTCCATACATGGTCTGATAATAGATTTGTAGAGATAGAGAATAGCCTCAGGTGTGAGAAAGTGTTTGGAGTGATAGATAGAATCGACTTTACGAGAAGGAAAAAGAGCAATGGATCTAATGTATGAACTCCAAAAAAGATTTGATGAGAGAGAAAGACCAAGAAATTTCAGAGTCGATTTCTCCTCAAGAGCAGAGCCATCCATGAGAATCTCAGAAATAAAAGGGTCACGCCTACGATTGAAAGACACGGGCTGAGTCTTAACAGGATTAAACGAAACAAGTCATTTCGTACCTCAATCCACAACTGAACCCAGGTCAACTTCTAGATCAGCTGCATATTTCGACTGATCCGAGGGAGATGGGCGAGAAACAACACCAAAATAGAGAGTGTTATCATTAGCAGAGATGTTGATTTTCTGAACAATATTCTCTAGAAGATCATTGATATAGAGAAGAAACAATGTTGGGCCTAGAATAGAGCCCTGAGGAACACCAGCATTGATAGGAAAAGAGAATGAAGAGACATCGTCCAAATAGGACAGAGATTCAGGTTAAAAAGACAAAATATTTTCGTTTGATCGGTGGCTGCGTGGATTAGCGTTCGCCTTCAGTTCCAATATTTCATGTCATTGTGGGTTCGAATGTCACACCTGGCAATGTTTCTTTTTCTGCTATAGCGTTCCAGCTATTTCCTAGCCGATATCGACCCTCATAATGACCTTTTTAATGAAAATAAAAGAAGGAGCAATATTTACTATATCTTCTCAACTTCTAATCTTGGCTATAAATTTCAACATTGCCCAAGGAATGGGTATGCACTAGTGTTAATTAGATACAAAAGAAATATGAAAATATAAACAAAGGTTTTATATATGCCAACGCTTTTATATTGTACCATCTAAACGTAAATACACCCGACCAAATCGACAAGAAGCAAAATCCCACCCCTTGACTGTAGAGGTACCCCGATGCCGGAAAACTTTCCAACTCTAATAGCTTCTTTCCCTCAAACCGCATGCCTTTGGAATTCCCTCCCTGCTCCATGTTTCCCCGACTGTACCAACAGTTAGAAATTTAAATCCAATGTGAGCAAACATCTCGCTGCACAACTCCCCACTTAGGATGTCCTTATAAATCTGGACCCTAATTCACAGTAGCCCCTTGCGTCTCAGTGGCAACATGACCCCTTGTTTGGGGTGAGTAAAAGTAAATAAAGTATACGTTTCAATAAAAGTCGAGAAAACCAACATAGTAATTATATAAAGATATCTCGTGTATTTTTCAAAGTCAGACCCAAATAGCAATCCGTCTGATACATCGATACTTGATTCGAGCTTGCCAACTTCTTCGTTTCCTCCTTTATTTTATTAATACTAGATAAAGGAAGCGGTAGCAGTTTTTTTTTTTACCTTTTCATCGGTCCGTAGACTATTACTCTCTCTCTTCTCCTCCCTTTTTGATATGCCTCTCTCTCTCTCTTCCTCCTCTCTCTATGTTAATGGCGCGAATATATTTTATTTCGCATTAGTTTTATCCGAAAAATACTTATTCCAGCAAGGAAACTTTTTTGCGTGGATCACCGATTCTTTCTTAACAAATTAAATAGGATCAATTTTCACTGTTCATTATAATGAATAGAAAATAAGAAATACTTTTTCGTGAAGAGTAGCTTCCCTTGGAAGCATTTAAAATTCTTAGCAATGCATCATCTATGAAAAGATTGAACGTTTTTAAAGTT
>OY744549.1:35879314-35881814 GCA_963556195.1 Sepiola atlantica | reverse complement strand
ATTGAAAGTTATAAAGTTTTTATCGAAGCAGGCGAACGGGAGGGTTAAACATCAAGGTCGCATAACGGGATGTTGTAGGCGGAGGGAGGGAGGAGAAGACGAGAACAATATGTAGCGAGGGGAAAGCAATGTATTAATATTTAATATATATATACATATATAAACATACATAGATACACATTTATATATATATATATATATATATATATGCACACACACACATATATATGCACATACACCCACAACATATATATGGAAAAGAAAAAGAAGAAAAAAAGGGAACCATGATATTATTTATGGCAGACGTCCTCGGGTCGATTGATAGCCGTTAGAATATTTTTAAAAAGTGTGGTTTTGTTCTTTTTTCAAAATAAACCATAGCTGTTGGAAATTGAAATGCGTAAAATGTTTATGAAATGAATGTTTATATATATATATATATATATATATATATATATATATATATATATATATATATATATATATATATATATATATATATTGTTATTTATTAATTTTATTGTAGATATTATGTGTGAATTATGTATAAAGTAGCAATCCTGGATCTAAATTCAAGTTTTGTTCGGATAAAATAAGTTTGCCGATTAAAAGAGATAACCTTTAGAAGCCATTACGCTGTTTAATTGTGTTAGAGTTTATAATGAGTGCTGATTCAAGAAGTTTTCGCCGAGATTTATTTAAAGTGAATTTAACGATACTAGCCTGCCCTAAATAAATAGAATGATTTATTTAAAATGAATTTAGCGATTCTAATCTGCTCAAAATTAAAAGAATGATTGCGTTGTAATGCGTGGGTGAAAACTGCGTTCAGAGAATTATTATTTTTAATATCTCTTTTATGTTCATCAAGCCTTTTCAGTTCTCGTTGAGTTTCCCCTACGTATGTCTGATGAAAATTACTGTATGGGATAGTGTATATACCTGCATTTTAATGTAGTTTAAAAAAAATGTTTTGCTGTTTTTAATGTTTGTTTTATAGTTTGTGATGTGGTTTGTTTTGTCGGAATTCCTAGTTTATTTAAAGTGTTGCAAATTATTGTATTATCGGAATGGGTAGGTAAGAGAAGATCTCTATTTATGAGAGAAATGTCCGGTGTATGAGATTTGTGCTTATTGCTTTTTAAAACTGTTTGTAGGGTTTTTTTCTTTGCATTTAATATGAAATATGTTTGTGAGTTATTTTTAGGGGTCAGGACAAACTTTTTAGGGGTCGGGCCAAATTTTTTTAATTTTATTTTTTGAACTAAAAATATTTCTCAGGGTTGGGGGAGATTAAAAAAAAGTTGGGGGAGGCCTGGAGAGATTGGGGGGTCGGGGAAATTTTTAGGGGTCAGGACAAACTTTTTAGGGGTCGGGCCAAATGTTTTTCTTTTTTCATTTTTTGAACTAAAAATATTTCTCAGGGTTGGGGGAGAGTAAAAAAAAAGTTGGGGGGGGGGGTTGAGAGATTGGGGGGTCGGGGAAATTTTTAGGGGTCAGGACAAACTTTTTAGTGGTCGGGCCAAATTTTTTAATTTTTTTTATTTGTTGAACTAACACTATTAGCGGGTAACCCATGCGTAACAGGTAACGCTCACTGTTTCATGAACACCTGGTTCTACGAGGTGGTTTGCTAAAGCATTTTAGGCCTACGTGCACTGAAGTAACAAACCATATTCCATATCTGTCACGTGCAGACCTTCATTAGTGTTCTACATATGCATCGAGCTTGAATTGCTAGCCTTAATTGGTGCGCTTTTCACATAATTGTTTATCTTCATTGGAAAACAAAATTATAAACCTGGGTCTAAGATTTTATTTTTTTAATCCAATGTTTATTAAACAGAAATTGAAATAGATTACAAATGAAAAAAAAAATTATATGAAAGGGGAAAATGTCCAACGTCAATAATATTTCAGAAATGTAATAACAAATATTAAATAATAGTTAACTAATAAAAATTTAGAATGAAAATGGGGAGGCAAATAATAATGAATTAATAAAATGTCCTTTTCGAAAACAGTATGCAAGTATCAGGAAGGTTCATCCAATGTCCGGCCGGCTTGGCAGGCCGAGAGCAGGCTCAATGCGTTTCCTCAAATAATTGCAAAGGAGAGCTCCCCGGTGTGGCGTTAACAGACCAGGGCTGTCGAGGAAGTCGCGCGTGACGGGGCCTATCACCCCACTCGTCATCACGGCGATCGGTTGAAACACAAATCTGTCGAGAAGGCCGGCATATTTTGACAGCATGCTGCTCTCTGCCCACGTAGGGCGCAAAAGTGTCAGATTAACTTCGTGATATTTTACTACATTTGATTTTGTACAATGGGCATGTGTATTTCTGAGAATGACAATATATGCCATAAAAACATAAATAGATTAAAATAGTAAAAATAACATTACTTTCAGAGTTATGAGGCAATAACTTATATAAATATATATAGTTGCTCTACCAAGGCTTGCGAGCCTAATGTAGCCTACTATTCCACTCATAGCTGG
>OY744549.1:35869314-35874314 GCA_963556195.1 Sepiola atlantica | reverse complement strand
CCTGTGCAGTTCTAGGAGGTCCACCCTCCCAGGCTTTGCCTTCTCACCCTTTGAGAAGGGGTTAGTTTATTGCTAATCGCCTGAGGCGCCCCTACCGGGGAATATCGACGAGGCTGCCTAGGCAATTTTTCATGGCCAGAGTGCTCACCTTCTCGAGCACTGGTTCATCAAATCCCACTTTCCCGACCTTGTGTCACATCTTACCGCTGTGGGAGGTAGATAAATAAGATACTGCACCCCATAGACTGGTATTGTCTTGGCCTTCATGGCTTGATTTACGCCGGTCTATGGGTCTGTCCTGTGCAGTTCTAGGAGGTCCACCCTCCCAGGCTTTGGGGAGGAGTAAGTTTATTGCTTACTACCCGAGGCGCCTCTACCGGGGAATGCCCAGGCAATTTTTCAAACCCCACTTTCCCGACCCGACCTTGGGTCACATCTTACTTGTGGGAGTAAGATAAAAACTGGCATTGTGCCTAACTCCTGGAGAAGAGTAAATCAATACTCTTCGAGTTTTGTTAGTTTGTTACTTTCTTTCTTCCTTTCGATTTTTTTCTTTCATCCTTTCAGCCTCTTTTTCTTTCTTTCTTTTATTCTTTTATTCTTTCTTTCTTTCTTCTGTTCGATCTCTTTTTCTTTCTTTCTTTCTTTCTTTCTTTCTTTCGATCTCTTTTTCTTTCTTTCGTCTTTCTTTTTGATCGCTTTTTTATTCTTCCTATCAATCTTTATTCTCTCTTTCTTTCTTCCTTTCGATCTCATTTTCTATCTTTATTCCTTTCGATTTTTTCTTTCATGCTTTCAGCCTCTTTTTCTTTCTTTCTTTCTTCTTTTCGATCTCTTTTGCTTTCTCTCTTTTTTTTCTAATCTACTGCTTATGGACTTATTATTTCGTTCCTTATTTCTCTCTTTTTTTCTTCACGTCAACAACCATGCCGAAGTCTGGACACTTTCTCACAAATCAAAATTAATATTCTGTATAATTTTTCTACATTGCTTTCTTCATCCTGAGGAAGTCTTTCAATAAAGATGAATACATAAATCACAAAATATTTGGCTTTCCCTTTTTCATTATATATATATATATATATATATATATATATATATATATATATATATATATATATATATATATATATATATACAGACATGTATATAATCCGAGACACTGGCATATCGATCAACAGCTGTCAGAAACTGAGATTTCATCAGGTGGAAAGAAAATCATATTTGGAAAGAAAGCAGATCTCAGTTTCTAACAGCTGTTGATCGATAACATCGACATGCAAGTGTCGCGGATTATGTACATGTCGGTATAAATAAAACATAATTATATATAAAAGCTCTATTAGATATTGAGCACTCTTCATAATACCGGTTGAAATTCTTTGGATTTTTATCCTGTAGATGTTACTTTACCTGGATTGATACACACACACACACACACCCACTATATATATATATATATATATATATATATATATATATATATATATATATATATATATATATATATATAAATTATATTAGCTCTCACTCCTCTGCGATCGAGCACTTTATTGATTTCTTTTCAATATAACCTGACACACACACACACATTATATATATATATATATATATATATATATATATATATATATATATATATATATATATATATATATATATATATGTCAGTTTATATTGAAAATTTATTTGAAAACCATGTTACATATTTCAGAAACGTACCACTATTTCATCCAGATAGGCTGACGTTTTAATTAAAAAAAAATCTATGCGCCGTGGAATCGTCAGCGTTCTGGGTGAGGTCAAACCACGATTTTCTCATCGTAATCTGACCTCACCCAGAACACTAACGATTCCACTGGGCATAGATTTAAAAAAAGTATAAAAATTCAGCCTATATAAATGAAACCGCGATACGTTTCTGAAATATGTAACATAGTTTTCAAATAAATTATATATATATATATATATATATATATATATATATATATATATATATATATATATATAATTACCGATCAGCGTTATACCATATAATGAGGTAATGTCAGTTTTGGAGCAAAAAATCTTACACGTGTTTCTAGAGAAAAATTAATTGCATTCTTGAACAAAATAAAAGCTATTATATGAACACTCCGTCTTCAAATATCAGATAAATCAAATGTCCAGAATATTGATCTTTATTTATTTTTTTTTAGAAATGGAAACTCATAGAATCGATATGAACTATATAAAATAAGTACATTTTTATATTCTTACATTGTCTGTCTGGAATCTAAACTATACTATTGCAGACTATTTTACACTATATCAGACTAATGTACTATCTTTTATTGCACAATTCAGTGGATGTATCAATTAATAATAAAAATTTGCTATATGTTTGTCTGAAGCCGAAACTATACTATTTCAGACTATTGTACTATCTTTCATTTCTCAATTCAGTTTATATAATGATTATAGTAATGTCATCATCATGGCCGTCACTCGAATCGAGTATGCGGCTTTCCAGGGCTTCACTTGTGGGTTCTCATGTGAGAAAACAGTCCAATGCACGATCCACATATTCTGTCACATTTCGGGCATGCGTTATTGTTTGGTAATTGGTTATTGGTTGGGTTTCGCGGCGTACTATTCTTGCTGTTCTCAGGTCTTCGGCATGACGACGCCGTTCACCCTCAAACCTATCCACACCACCTCCCACTTCATTCCTCCACTCTGTTCTTTCGAGTGCTATCGCTTCCCATGTTGTGGGATCAATCCCGCATCTTCTCATGTCCTCCTTCAAACAGTCCCTGTACCGTTTCTTCGGTCATCCAACCCTCCTAGCTCCCACATTTAGAAGTAGAATATTTTCTTTGGATAGGACTGGTCGCTCATCCTTACAACGTGACCAGCCCATCTCAAACGACTCCTAACAATCAAAGCCGCTACACTAGAGCAACCAGACTCTTCCAGGACACTGGTGTTGGTCCGACGATCTTGCCAGGTGATTCTTAAAATTTTTCGTAAGTGTCTTTGATGCAGTTTTTCGAGTGCTTTGATATGTCGATGGTATGTCGTCCAGGTCTCCGACGCATATAAGAGAGTGGGTAGGACAATGGCCCGATAGACTAAGATTTTGGTATCCAGCGATAAATCTTTATTATCAAAGATTCTGGAATGAAGTCTACCGAAAGCAGCACTTGCACACCTAATGCGATAGTAGAAATAAAAAGACTTATTATTTCTATTCACGCAAGAAGAATGTCTTCTTAAAAAGCATGTCACAGTTGGTTGAATTTTCGAATGCATAAATAATGAAAGTGGTTGTGACCCAAAAGCTCACGGGGACGTCTAGTGTATATAACGGTTTGCCTACACTTTGATCTTAGCCTTTTGGCTAAGATCAAAGTGTAGTATCTGTTCCGATGGATACTGCACCCCATAGACTGGTATTGTCTTGGCCTTCGTGGCTTGATTTACGCCGGTCTATGGGTCTGTCCTGTGCAGTTCTAGGAGGTCAACCCTCCCAGACTTCGCCTCCCCTCTTTGGGGAGGAGTAAGTTTATTGCTTACTGCCTGAGGCGCCCCTACCGGGGTATGCCGACGGGGCTGCCCAGGCAATTTTTAAACCCCACTTTCCCGACCCGACCGTGGGTCACATCTTACTCGTGGGAGTAAGATAAAAACTGGCCTTGTGCCTAACTCCTGGAGAGGAGTAAATCAATACTCATCGAGTTTTGTTTTTGGCCTTTTGGCTAAGATCAAAGTGTAGTATCTGTTCCGATGGATACTGCACTTCATAGATCGGTATTGTCTTGGCCTTCGGGGCTTGATTTCCGCCGATCTATGGGTCTGATCTGTCCTATGCAGTTCTAGGAGGTCCACCCTCCCAGGCTTCGCCTCCCCTCTTTGGGGAGGAGTAAGTTTATTGCTTACTGCCTGAGGCGCCCCTACCGGGGTATGCCGATGGGGCTGCCCAGGCATGCCCCTACCGGGGTATGCCGACGGGACTGCCCAGGCAATTTTTAAACCCCACTTTCCCGACCCGACCTTGGGTCACATCTTACTCGTGGGAGTAAGATAAAAACTGGCCTTGTGCCTAACTCCTGGAGAGGAGTAAATCGATACAGTGAACGCAAATGAGTTTAACGTGTCTCGTGGCTTGCTGGTCGCTAGACTGGCGTTCTCGACATGATGATAACAGAGAGCGACAATCGATATTTTTCACGGTCAATGAATCTTAAGCGTTCTCCACCAGTAAGAAAGAACAGCTTGGTTTACTATGTTCTTTTCCATGTCGACCTCCATCGTGGCCGTCGTAAAGTGAACGAAGGCCGGTGCACTCAAAAGTGACGTCATACTAGTAGGTAGCAAACGAGATCTGTCGAACAGTCAGACTGTCAGTAATAAATTAGAGCCTTTTAAAAAATCGTTAGAAAACTTTAAAAATTGCCCTTTAAAAAAAGTAAAGAAAGGCACACGATTCGATTTATACTGGAAGTGAACTTTATTCAATATAAATTAAGGTACTTATATCGATCTTGACCCAGTTTCCGTGAGTTTATTGTCGGAAGCGTTCGGCTATCCTACGCAAACGCCCGAGAAATGACGGGCCGATTTGTACCAGACGACAATTTTGATACGGTGCTGCGTCCTATGAGTTTAATGTTTTGCTTGTTTTTTTTTTTGTTTTCGTTGTTAGGGTTATGGTTAGGGTTTAGGGTTAGGGTTAGGGTTAGGGTTAGGGTTTAGGGTTAGGGTTAGGGTTAGGGTTAAAAATATTTATTTGATAACAGTAATTTCGCTTTGTTTTGCTTGTTTTATTTGTTTAGTTGTTTAAAAAATTTCTTGCAACTATAACTAAAAATAATAGGACGCAGCAACGTATCAAAATAACAAAGAATATTTATTTGATAACAGTAACTTCGCTATGTTTTGCTTGTTTTGTTTTTTTTGTTGTTTCTTTCAGAAAATTTCTTAAAAATATAACTTAAAATCACAGGACGCAGCACCGT
>OY744549.1:35859314-35864314 GCA_963556195.1 Sepiola atlantica | reverse complement strand
CTCGTCGCGATGCCAGATTGTGACCCCCAGTCGTGCCGATCGTCGTAGTGGCAATAAAAAATATATATATATCGAAATTCCTTTAGGCCGGGATGGCGACGATGATGATGATGACGTCGCCGATCTTGTCGTCTCGTCCAGTTACAAACACACTCCCACGTTGAAACTGTTTATATCAGCGAGCAATCACTGGGCGAACAGCAACCGGTTGGCTCTGTGAGAGTGAAAGATCATTCAAAGCAGAACAAAAGGAAAAGAACAATGTTCAACAACTCGGTCGGGGGGTTTTGTATAAAAGAGTAATTATTAATAAAATAAAAGAATTGATTTTACATTGGATTAATGTCTACCGTACTCGTAAAAGTTGTTTTAAGTGTAAAGAAACGTTCTGAATAAAAAAGCGCGCCATTTAAAAAAAAAATTAAACCACGCACGTTTATCCAGCTTAAATGATAAACACTGCAATGTTGGCTGTTACGTGACGAAATACAGTATATTTTATGCAGGCTGCAAGGGTGCCTGTAAATGGCTGAATGCGGCTTGCGGGCCGCACGTTTGACGCCCATGAGTTAAAACATAGTCGGGCGTTAAATTCGTAGGCAAATCCGTCATCGAAATAAAACATTGTGTTCTTTTTTTTGCGTAGAGAAAAGAATGCATGCATCTTCAACTGAACAGAAGATGTAGTGGGCGATGCCCTCTTCTCCATCCTTCAGCCTCTTTATCACAGAAGGAGATGACACAGTGGCTGAGTGGTTAACGACGCGGACTAAGGACCTGGGTGTGCCGGTTCGAATCCAGTTCGTTCCACAAATACACTTTCATCAAAACCTACACCTGACCTTGTGTCTGGCCTCCTGAAGAGAGGGTAAATAAAAATACTTAAGTTTGAAGAGCTAGCCATAGAATACACTCCACTCGAGATAATGTGGTAAAAGAGCAATCGCTCATGGATTCTTCATAATTTTTTTTGACGTTGTTAGTCTTTCTCTGCTCTATCGTTATTTTCATGGCAGGTGCTAGACTGAGCGTTACCCCCTGTAACACTTTCACAACAAGAAACTCGTCTAGCTACAACTACTGCCAATATATTCCCTTTCTCCCTCTGTGTACATAGAACTAAGCAGAACTTCTATGAGCTAAGTTTCTTTCCTAGAACTATCCATCTGTGGAACACAGTACCACGGGGATGCTTCCCGACTGACTATAACATTACCGTTTTCAAGTCCAATGTAAACAAAGTTGAGTCGTTCTCTTAAATAGTCACTTTCTGACCAGTTTCAACCATCGTTACTACCCCACCCTCTAGGTGTTTCACCGTCTACCTGTGAAACTAAATAACTCTTATTCTTGAGTGGCCTGTGAGTCTTGATAAAAAATAAATCCATTTTTTTTCAGTATCCGCTTTTTGATAGCAGCAACTGGAACATTCTCAGTGAAACCGCCGCCATGGTCTGCTTATTAACGAAGGCAGTGCAGGAAAATGTGTAGCAGACTGAAATAGGATCTATTTCTTCTCGTCCCCTGTGAGCAAATTGGTCATACGCTGACCAATCGGCTTGCAGGGCGTATTGATATCAACTGTCCCCTCATGGACTATTTTCTACCACCCGGTCAGTTGAAGAATTCACCAAAGAGAGAAATCGGCCAGCAACGAAGAAACATCTCTCTCCTGCCTTTCCCCTGCATCGTTCCAGCAGCAACCATCTCCACTTAGAATATATTTGCTGATGACCCGGCAACCTCTTTTCTTCACTGGGACACAGTTCCAACTCTCTGTTTAATAAACCCTTTTTTGTTGCCTGTTACTCGGTTGTTGTTCGTTCAATTCATTTCGTGCGATAAATGTAAGGAAGGGACCAACACCCCCTTCTATTACAAATGTAATGGTCGCCAACAACACCAATACGCAAAGAATTATTATAGTTGTATTAAATTCTATATTTATAGGGCAAAGTGTTCAGTATCGCTGGTAGAGCTTATCTAGATCGAAGTTTCGAGACGTTGGATCAATCCACTTTTCACCGTGTCCCCTTGCTCCTGAATCCATAACACAATATTATCAATTTATTCTTATGTTTTAATATTTTATAATATTATTTTTTTGAGGGGGGATGGGGGTCAAAGGACATACTCAGCATTGGTATTTATTTACCTCCTCTCCAGGAGTTAGGCACAAGGCCATTTTTTATCTTACTCCCACAAGTAAGATGTGACCCAAGGTCAGGTCGGGAAAGTGGGGTTTGAAAAGCCAGCGCCCGAGAAGTGAGCACTCTGTTTTTTTTTTAAATTGCCTGGGCAGCCCCGTCGGCATTCCCCGGTAGGGACGCCTCAGGCAGTAAGCAATAAACTTACTCCTCCCCAAAGAGGGGAGGCGAAGCCTGGGAGGGTGGACTTCCTAGGACTGCACAGGACAGACCCATAGACCGGCGTAAATCAAGCCCCGAAGGCCAAGACAATACCAGTCTATGGGGTGCAGTATCCATCGGAACAGATACTACACTTTGATCTTAGCCAAAAGGCCAAGGGAAGCATTGTTATTTATCTACCTCCCACAAGGTAAAATGTGACACAAGGTCGGGAAAGTGGGATTAGGTAAGCCAGCGCTCTAGAGGTGAGCCATCTGACCATTTAAAAATTGCCTGGGCAGCCCTGTGGCATTCCCTGGTAGGGGCGCCTCAGACAGTAAGCAATAAACTTACTCCTCCCCAAAGAGGGGAGGCAAAGCCTGGGAGGGTGGACCTCCTAGAACTGCACAGGACCAGACAACCCCCAATAGACCGGCGTAAATCCAGACCCAAAGGCCAGGACAATACCAGTTTATTAGGTGGGTTAAAAACCCTGGGTTTGGTTTAGTGAGTAGGAGCGGGCGTAAGTAGACTAACATTTATTGATATAATTTTAGGTGCACTTATAGTCATTAATCCACCTAGGCACATCCGGAGTTTGCCTGGAATGATTTTCTGTGTACCCCTGCTCCAAGTCCTGGATGTCATATTATCATTTCCATTTTTGCTTAATTTTTATGATTTCCAAGTCATCAATTAGACGAAATACAGTAAAAGTCGTATTTCCTTTTCATGGAATTCCGGTGTGGACGCAGAGCCCACAAATATTACTGTAACCCCATTTGATCAAAATGAAATGTACTTATCCAAGTAGTCTGGATAATGTAGTTTCAGAATACACACACGCACGCCTGGCGAATATACCCAGTGAACCAAGTGCAAGAGAGGTACAAACAATTGCGCTTAAAAGGGACGGTTTTAAACAGATCTCTCGGTTGGAGGCTCTGAAATAGCGGGTGAATGTCTGGCATCCCGTAGGATGCCCCTAACCCCAGCAAAAACAAAAAGATAAGAAAATTGAAAAAAAAATATATATGGAGAGTTTAAATTACCTACTAGACACCATCCTCGAGTATCCTCGGTCTCTTTGTACAAGGGTTTGTCAGGACAACCTGGCATGAGGGTACTTCATCTTACAAGTAAACCCTGACCAAATATTCAAAATAACATAGTATTCAAAGCCCAAATAATATCCCCTCGACACGACTATACACTGACTCATACGAGAAATGGTGCACCTTCTCCGAGTGATATTACATCAAGTAACAGCACTTAGCTAGATACTCCACCAGACTAGATGAATTCTTCTCCTGGAATCCGGTAAGACCAAAAAGAGACCACAATAAAGATATACTATCACATACTTAACTGGTCAATTAAAAAGAGGAAATTAACGTTCTTCATTTCTTTACTAACTCAACGTTTGACAGGGAAAGTACTTTAGTTGAACACTCGGATATGTATGTATTTCATATAGAGGTAAAGGGTCAGCCCCAGGAAAGAGCCCCTTGATTTCTGAGACTTTCTGTACACTGAAGTTAAAATATCTATATATAAAATAGTAACTCTGTCTCTGTGTGTGTGTGTGTCCGCCTGATATTTGTGTCTTATGTTCACCCAAACCGCTGGACAGAATTGCTTGAAAATTGCCATGTGGACTAATGACCTCTCAGTGAAAGTGCATAGGTTATATAAGAAATATATCACTTCAACGCTGCCCCCCCCCCACTGAAAACAGTTTTCCCTTAGATTCAAATGAAATGTAAGGTAAATGACCAAAAATGATTTCTATTCCTAAAATTTCAGCAAATTTTGATAATGTTAAGATCGTCCCCGGGGGCACTACCACTCCACTAAAAACTGTTTTCTTTTTGATTCAAATGATATATATATATATATATATATATATATATATATATATATATATATATATATATATATAAACAATAATATTTTTATAAATAAATATTAATTATTTAAATACCTAGAGACATCGATGTTTCATGCTAACGCAATCTTCAGTCTAGGAACTAATTCCCGACGGTCGGTAAGCGCGAACCCCGAACACAAATCGCCACTGAGTCGTAGTCGGTGATCTTATCCAAACGGCTATCGTCAATTAGTTAGTAAATATAGAGTAACTTTAACTGTAAATAGCGACAATCGGCTGCTATTTACCAGGCAGATAGAGTGATCTTACGAAACGGTGTTCGGATCTCGCATATAGCTATTTGTACTGCTTGTTATTAAAGCTATATATATATATATATATATATATATATATATATATATATATATATATATATATATATAATCAAGGAGAACACCTCTCTGTATGTGCATGTCTGTCCCTAAAAACGAAGACATACTAGGAAGTGTACTTTCAATATAATTGTATTCACATGTACAATTTGCATGTGAACATAATGGAAGTATTTTTGCGTCTCTGGCTGCCCCTTAAAGAAGCTAATAACAATTTTCAAACATGTTACACCATGAAATGAATCTATTAATTAGCGTTAGTTTAAGAGTATTAACATATATCTGAATAGCTCCGTGAGTAAGATATCTAGCTGACAGCATCAAGGTTGGTGGTAAAGTAAACTCTCCCTACCATGATGTTGCATATGATGCTATCATATATTCTAACCT
>OY744549.1:35839314-35851814 GCA_963556195.1 Sepiola atlantica | reverse complement strand
CAAAACCGCACTGATTGTGTGTGATCGTGACAATCTCCCGTATCCTGCGGTCAACGATTTGCGTAAAAACGTTCATTGTGTGCGAAAGAAGTCGAATCGGTCTCTAGTTGCTGCAGTCAGAGGAACTGCTTGTCCTCTTAAAGATCAACACTGTTACACTGTAATTCCAATCAACCTAGACCATCGTTTCTGTTATCATTTGGTTGAACAGCTGCGCCAGCTATGCAGAAAAGGGCACAGAGCTGGAGCGCGACACCATGGTCGCAATGTCGTCAGGATCAGTTGCCTTGCCGTACCGCATTGCTCGCAATGTGAAAGAGATTCAAACAGCTGTGATCGGGCGTACACCACCCTAGACAGAGTTGGCAGTGGGAGTTAGCTCCCAACGAAACTCCTCTGTCGAGATTTTCTCGAAATACTGACGTCAGCAGTCGACGACCTTATTATTGTGAACAATCAGCCTGCCACGCTCGTTGTTTATGGCACATAATTGTTCGATATCCTGCGGCCTTTGGTGGCGTGTCTTTAGGAGACGATAAAGATCATGTTTGCCTTCGCGTGTGTCCAAGTTTGCTTAGATCTCGCTGTAATGCTTTGCTCTTGCGAATGCCACAGATTTCTTCTCCCCACCCTTGGCTGCTCTGTATGCATAGCAATTTAACAGGGACTTCTCAGCAGGAAATGTGTGGTTAGGGTTATGGTGAGGATTGGGGTTAGGGTTAGGGTTATGGTTAGGGTAGTTCAATATGTTAGGGTTAGGGTGGTGCAATATGTTAGGGTTGAGGTTGGGGTTAGGATGGTGCAATTTGTTAGGGTTAGGGTTGGGGTTAGGGTGGTACACTATTTCAGGGTTAGGGTTGGGGTTAGAGTGGTGCAATATGTTAGGTTAGGGTGGTGCAATATGTTAGGGTTAGGGTTGGGGTTGGGGTTAGGATGGTGCAATTTGTTAGGGTTAGGGTTGGGGTAAGGGTGGTACACTATTTCAGGGTTAGGGTTGGGGTTAGGGTTAGGGTGGTGCAATATGTTAGGGTTAGGGTTGGGGTTAGGGTGGTACACTATTTCAGGGTTAGGGTTGGGGTTAGGGTGGTGCAATATGTTAGGGTTAGGGTGGTGCAATATGTTAGGGTTAGGGTGGTGCAATATGTTAGGGTTAGGGTTGGGGTTGGGGTTAGGTTTGTGCAATTTGTTAGGGTTAGGGTTGGGGTTAGGGTGGTACACTATTTCAGGGTTAGGGTTGGGGTTAGAGTGGTGCAATATGTTAGGGTTAGGGTGGTGCAATATGTTAGGGTTAGGGTTGGGGTTGGGGTTAAGATGGTGCAATTTGTTAGGGTTAGGGTTGGGGTAAGGGTGGTACACTATTTCAGGGTTAGGGTTGGGGTTAGGGTTAGGGTGGTGCAATATGTTAGGGTTAGGGTTGGGGTTAGGGTGATACACTATTTCAGGGTTAGGGTTGGAATTAGGGTGGTGCAATATGTTAGGGTTAGGGTTGAGGTTAGGGGTTAGGGTTGGGGTTAGGGTTAGGGTGGTGCAATATGTTAGGGTTAGGGGTTAGGGTTGAGGTTATGGTTGGGGTTAGGGTGGTGCAATATGTTAGGGTTAGGGGTTGGAGTTAGGGTTAGGGTTAGGGTTGGGGTTAGGGTAATCTTGATCCACACTTTTTTTTTGCAATCGGAGTCCACAGCTATAGCATATTGTCTATCCGATGGCGTCGAAGCTTTGTCGAAGCTTTGTCGAACCGAGTTCAACCAGTGTCGCTTCTTTGATGGAGACTGTTTCCTCTCTCCACGTGTCCTCAACATTGGTGACCGGAGATGTCGCGTTTTTTCTCTGTCCATCTCCACCACTTTACACGTGCTGGACCACGTTCGAGTTAGACGTGGCTGTCTCAGCGGCTCAACGCGCCAAGATGCAAATCATCGGGCGATGATGTGGCGCCACTGTTTTATATCGTTTTACTTTGGCATCAATGCCGGCTCGTCGATCGTGTTGTCTGATTAAGACATAGTCGATTTTCGACTCCGGGTTTCTGTTCAGATGTGATCCGTGCTTGCGTAAGCGGGTGTTGGCTATAACGAGATCGCGTGAATCAGCAAACTGTAGGATAAGGGTGCCGGCAATCATTGCAGATGCCATACCCGACACCACCTGTGTGCACGATGTTCATTCACAACAGCACCGACGTGGCCGTTTAGATCTCTGACAACACCACCAGTGTGGAGTCCTGTGGCACATCGGATATTTGCTCATCAAGTAATGTCCAGAAAGCAGTTATCCTACTAACGGTTCTCCCACACAGAAAAGTCAAAAGTTTTAGTAAAATAAGTTTACTATATATAAATATTATTTTCTTCTCATATTATGATAGTACGGATGGGTTTTTTTTTCAGTACAATCAATGTACTATTAATTAGTAAAATAGAAAAGAAGACGTGTTAAAAGACTTATCGCCTTGAGGGGAAAAATGTCGGACGATGCGATAGAAAAACAGAATTGCTGACCTGGAGAAACGAAACGAAACAAAGCCGTGTGTAATCATGAATATATATCATTTTATTAAAAATAATTTAGTGTTAACAAATATTTATTTTTATTAACACTTCTTGTAAACTTTATTGCTTATTGCTTTCTGTGAAGAGTTCGTTTTTCGTTTAACATATTCCGGTCGATCTAAAACGTGACACTTGGCGGCCATATTGTACGAACTTGGGATTATTTACGAATTCTTCGATAGTTCATAGATTTCAACCGTGCTTTTCGTGCGTAATACTACTTGGATTTTAACTCGAAATGATTGCTCGGTTAATATTATTTAACAAAAAAACAACAACATAATACCATTACCAATGCTTATACACGTAATTTATCGCATTCTGTGTGGGTGGATCGTTAGTAGGATAACCCAGAAAGCTTCTTTGACTCCCACAGGACAGCCAGCCTGTGATGCGTACGCCGAGAAGTGAATTGTTGGTGCCAAGAATGATCCTCATTGGTCGGTCGCTGTATCGGTGCACCTCGGTGATCACACCGCGATAGTTTTCAGACACCACGATGCCAACTCAACTTTTTGTCCTTATGCCACCATTGTACAGGCGTGTTTTTTTTTTACCATCACTAATGTCTCTAACCTTGGGCCCACTTCGACGTGTCACGTGGACCGAGCACACGTCGATGCGTCTCTTTTTGAGGGCAGCGGATAGTTCGCGGGAGCACTTCTAGGCTTTTTGGCTACGATCAAAGTGTAGTATCTGTTCCGATGGATACTACACCCTATAGACCGGTATCGTCTTGGCCTTCGGGGCTTGATTTACCACCTTCCTGGCATAAAATGCACCAAACATTGATGCTATTGTTTTTTTTCCTTTCCCTTTGCAAAACTCAATCATGTTCTGCAAAGCTAAAAACAAAAACAATTTTCTTTACAAAACAACAAAACCAAACACCATGAATGAATATTTGAAGATATAAAGAACTTGAAGCATAAAAACTTTTACCAAAATGACCAGATTCGGTATTAAATAACCCGAAAAGGGTTGATATGCCGTAAAACAAAACAACCAAACGAAACACCATGAAGATATAAAGAACTTGAAGCATAAAAACTTTTACCAAAATGACCAGATTCGGTATTAAATAACCCGAAAAGGGTTGATATGCCGTAAAACAAAACAACCAAATGAAACACCATGAAGATATAAAGAACTTGAAGCATAAAAACTTTTACCAAAATGACTGGATTCGGCACTAAATAACCCGAAAAGGGTTGATATGCCGTAAAACAAAACCCAACAAAAACAAACAAAACCCTGGAAAGCGGGTAAATATTAGTGTTGGGACAATTAATCAGAATCGGAATCGGGAATCTGAACTTTTGGGGCATGTCAGAATCAGTATCGGAAAAATCTAAGCTTAATTTCCGATAGCAAAAACGATTATTAAAAATTTTTTTTTGTTCAAAACAAAATTTTCCATTGCTGGTACTAATGATAAAATGATAAATATTTGTTGATTTTAAACTCCCAGTAAAAGTAAAATGATCTATAGATCATAAATAAGGAATTTAAGTAAAAATGCCACAGAAAAAAAGGCCTGTTAAAAATGGCACATAAAAAATAGCACGAGTTGATAAATTGGAAAAAGTGGCACACGTGGGAAATATAGATGAAAATATCAAAATCAGTTTGCTGCCCAATTCCCCATCCAGGTTACCCTTGGATACAATAAATAAAGGGAAAACATTAAGAAGTTCATTAAATTAAAAGGAAAATTATATTTATATTTAAAAGTAGATGACGACTCTTGCCCCCCCTCCTCCCCATAAAAAATTAAATTGTACTTTTGTTTAGGTGATTTTAGAACCGGAAGCGGGAATTTCGAACAGAATCGGTAATTGTATCGGAATCGGGGGGAAAAGATATTGGAATCGTCCCATCACTAGTAAATCTCTCTCTCCCCCCCCCCCTAATTTGGGTTCATGCGAACTCACAGTACACAACTACATTCTGAAGAAGGAATAGTTGCGCGTGTGACCCTCTCCTATCCACTTTCGCCTTCCAATTTTCTACAGTGGGGTTTGACTGAATTCGCAAAAAAAAAAAAAAAAAAAAAAATTGTGAGTTTCTACTCGAAAGAGTAACGTCGCCACCCAAACCCTAACCCTAACATCTTGCCCTACAAATAAAAAGTACTTGGTGTGAGTGGGTGTGACGAGGTCGGAGGTTAGGGTGTGAGTGGGTGTGAAGGTTTGGCGTGTGTATGTGGGGGTGGGTGGGTGGGTGGTTTGGTAGTTAGGTGTTGTAGCACAAGAGTACGTGTGGGTGAACGGTGGTGGGTGTGCCGAACGTGTTATTTGAACCCTCGATCTTTCTGTCGTTAAGGTGAACCCGGCTCGCTCTTTCGCCGCCATCCTATTCAATTACTTTTGCTACGAGAGAAAAAAAAAAAAAAAAAAAAAAAAAAAAAAAAAAAAAAACCGGGACAGCACTCAAGAACCGTGCCGACACATAGACACGCCAACTGACCAAATGGCTTCGAAAAAAAAAAAAAAAAAATAGTGAGTGAGTATATGTATGTGCGGGGAAGGGGGTGATTTTTTCATTCTTTTTTTCTTCCTTCCTTCTTTACTTTCTTCCTTTCTTTTTTTCTTCTTCCTGCTTTCTTTCCCTCATTCTTTCTTACTCCATTAGTTACAACCCCCCCCCCACCGGCAAGCGATAATTGGAATCTATAATTGGACCCTAATGACCCCAGACGGAACCGGAGGAAAGTTTGAATGCTGTCACGAAATTCCGTGAAAAATTGAACCCTTATTAAAACAGAATTTGAAATTTCTAACTATCAACATATCGATTTCTATAACCGCTAAACAAACAAAGGCACTTGTATAGATCGGGTACACGAGTCGAAATTTATTTCAGAAGAGTTCCAATGGTGTAAGGGGCAGATAACTCTCTTTTTTTTAGTACGCAATTTCTCCGAAAATGGAAAATATCCATTTTTTAAATAAGAAGTCATGCAAATTACATTATTTGAGAAAATCAACAATATATTGATAGAACATTTATTGAAGAAAATAGAATTTGGGAAAATCAACAGTATATTTTTTCATTTCAAAACCAACAGCCATCGGTTTTGGTTTAAAACATTTTTGATTTTTTTTTTTATAGTTTGAAAAATAAATTTATCTGTTTTTTTTTTCTTCTCTTGATTTTTTTTTTTAAACGGGATAGAATTCAGAAATTTGTTCAAAAAGACTCTGTAGGAGGGTTGCGGAAAATTTCTGCCGCCACATAAATTCTGATAAATTGGATAAGCCACCACTTTTTGTTGAGTACTTGTTAAATATAATAATTTGCGCATAATCAAGGCATTCACGTCGATTAAGGCCATTTTCGGAGAAGCTAGAAATTATGTACTGTAAAAAAAGAGAGAGTTATCTGCCCCTTACACCATTGGAACTCTTCTAAAATAAATTTCGACTCGTGTACTCGACCTATACAAGTGCCCCAAAAATCTCTACACTAAAGCTTTTTTTCTATAGATTTTAATCACACAAAATACATACTAAAATATTCGTTAGTTTTGGGATGAGTTATGTTTAAAAAAAAAAAAAAAGCAACTCCATTTTAATAGTGCTAATTAGCCGTAATATATAATCGACTCATTTGGTGACGCATCGCTTACCAACTTTTTATACATCACTTTCACTCTCTCTCATGTTGTTTGGCCTCCTCGCCCTTACACTTTACGTTGTCTATCACCATCGCTTTCGTAACTCTCCTCCATCGTTCTTTTCTCCCTCTCTGTCTCTCTTTCTCTCTCTCTGTTTATTAAGAGCCGAAGGAAGAGATCAATTTGAGCTTTTGTCTTTTTATTCATGTTTTAAATATTTAACAAGCTTTACAAGCTCACTTTTCCCTCATTTAAATAATGTAACTTGAGCTCAATGGGTGATCCAATGGGTCGCATTTTTCTAGTATATATATATATATATATATATATATATATATATATATATATATATATATATATATATATATATATATATATATAATTACATGTACAATATTACATCATCACGCCAACTAACCAACGTTTCTATGCTACCACATCTCTTCAAAGACTGAATAAAAATATGTATTTATATATAAAGATAGATGAAAGAAGATGGATAAACATGTACGAATGACACATTTATTTAAACTTCGATTGTTCAATGCAAGGTGTACTCGGTAAAAACATGTGTATTATTCTTTCCTTAAGCCAAGGCTTTTCAAAGATTAAAATCTTATCATCAGAGGAATTACATAGATGGATAAGTTGGCAGTGGAAAAGCCAAAATTATATATATATATATATATATATATATATATATGAAGCAATCCAACAAAAGATATAAGCGTCAACTAATATCTTATAATTAGTGAAACATCCGGATAAAAAAACTGAAGCTCAATATACTGGATAGAGCATTAATATTATAATATAAAATGAAGTAATAAAATAAGGTGTCAATCAAATTTTATTAGAATTCAAAGTTCATGCAAAGCATCCTTAAGTCCTTAGCTCATGAGTTTACAAAGATAATTCTTCTCTTCAGAGGACCATTACCGCAGTTATACTACTACAGGCAATAAAATTACGCTTTGAAAATATATAAAATTATATACACAAATATATAAAAATACATAACATCAAACATATCAAACATATCAATCCAAAATGTTTTTGGATTGATATGTTTGATGTTATGTATTTTTATATATTTGTGTATATAATTTTATATATTTTCAAAGCGTAATTTTATTGCCTGTAGTAGTATAACTGCGGTAATGGTCCTCTGAAGAGAAGAATTATCTTTGAAAACTCATGAGCTAAGGACTTAAGGATGCTTTGCATGAACTTTGAATTCTAATAAAATTTGATTGACACCTTATTTTATTACTTCATTTTATATTATAATATATATATATATATATATATATATATATATATATGGAGAGTTCTGCCTGCCTGCCTGTCTGTCTCGTCTTTTCAACTGTTCACCGTTTTGGTAGTGAAACCCATCTCGCTTTATACCAACCCGTATTTAAATCCATAAAAACTGTATATAAAGTGAATGGAAGTTTTAGAAATGTCTTTTAATGCACAAATTATCTTCTAATCTTTGGCACTGCAATCTCCCTCCAACCGGTTTCCAAAACTTTACGAACTCTACAATCTTTCCTGGGTTTACAACTCTTGAACCTGATGCTACAATTCTCCGTTGACGCCTTCAACCGTGAACTTTTTTTTGTTCATATACATTTAAGCCATCATCTTTGAATTGGATCTGTTCTGCATTTTCTTTTCCGATTTTCCTTTTGCTTTCACGTTCACATTCATCTGATACTTTATTTTTTTTTTAAATTGTGACTTATCTCTCTGTATTACCAACTTATCTCTCTGTGTTCCTCTGATGATAATGATTGTCGAGTTGGTCTAGTTTATTTACGTCGAGAGGGGCACCAGAGTAGCCAGTTCATCGGAGCACAAGCCATTGAAGTATTTGTAAAACAAGCACACGAATGCAACATTGTGGCGATGGGACAGGGGCTGGAGCTTGGTGGATAGCGAGGTTTGTGGAACTCTCTTCCTGCTGACTGTTTTCCTCCTACATAAAGCCTTGGTCTTTTCAAGACCAAAGTTAATAGGCATCTCCTGTCTTTGCGATAATCATATTTGTTCTTATTAGCTCCTTACATCAATTGGCTTCATGACTTGTCTGTAGCGATTTCTATAAAAAAAAACCAAAACCAAAAAAAAAAAAAAAAAATTTTTTGTAAATAAAACTGTTTTTTAAATTTTTTTTTAAAATAAACCCTTTTTTAAATAGTAAAACTTTTTCTTTAATAGAAATCTGTAATAAATGTGCGTATTGTTTTGTTTACGATTCAACTCAACATGAAGTAAAAAAAAAGACGGTGTTACTGAAAAAAGTGTCCTTTTGGTCTGTGCTAATTTTGGGGTGCTTGAAATATATATGATCCGCAAATGCCAACACTAGAATCATCTGATTCATACGAAGTGAATGAATCAATGTCTTTGTTTTAGGTCGACATACACGAAACTTGATACAATTATGTCAATCAATAATTCGGAAATTGGATGCTCTACTAATATCTTTGTCGACACACATGAAATCTATTTCAAGTATAGGGTGACCTTAGAAAGTTCATCAAACGGAACAGTCAATAAAATTCACAATTCTTACTGTAATCCAACCATCTTTGGTACAAATAAACTTCAGTCTGCATTACTTGCTCACCAAGTTTCAGTCCTGAATGCCCAACAGTCTTTGTTTAATCGCCGTTAAATAATATACAGGGACACTTTGGTAATCGTCTCATCAGTAAGAAGTGTGATCCTGAATGCCTTTCACACACACCGGAAGTCAAGACCCTCACCCTTATGTTTATCTGTGGGGTGATCTAAACGATAATGCCTATCAAAACAATCCTTAGACTATTCCGGAATTGAAGATGGACATCACAACCTAAATCAGTTTTATCCAGCTGTGCTTATAACGCAGTGTATAGTATAGTCACGGTGACACACCGATTATCATTAAATCACCGAAGGTAAGCAAAGTGTAGCTAGGTCAGAAACAGATGGGTGACTATTTGGGAACACCAGGTGCTTTATGTGGGAGGACGGTGATCCATTGTTCTTTCTGCTTCTCGTAAAGTCGGTTCTCTCTATCGCTCCAAACACTTTCTCACACCTGAGACTATTCTCTATCTTTACAAATCTACTATCAGACCATGTATGGAGTACTGATGTCATACTTGGGCTGGTGAATCTCTGTCCCATTTGAGGGTCCTTGATAAGGTGCAGAAACGTATCAGTAATTTGATTGGTCCTACCTTTTCTTCTTCTCTGCCCCCCCCTCTCTCTCTCTCTCACATACACAGTGTTGCTAGTCTCAGTCTTTTCTATAAATACTATTATGGCATGTGTTCTTCAGAATTGTCTGATCTATCCCCCGCTTCTTTTGTTTCAGCTCGTTTGACTCGTCGATCTAGTGGTCTCCATCAATTCGCTGTTTTGATGCCTCATTGTAATAAAGCTTCTTATTCCAAGAACCGCTGGCGTGTGGAACTATTTTCCTGCTGACTGTTTTCTTCCTACCTATAACCTTTTCTTTCAAGACTAAAGGTCAATAGACATCTCCTGTCTTTGCAATAATCATATTTGTTGTTGTTAGCTCGTTACATCAAGTGGCTTCATGCCTTGTCTGGAGCGATTTCCACAATTAAAAATAAAAAAAAATTAAATTAAATTAAATTGCAACAATTGATATTGTTAAAATGATTCCGCCTGAACGGGATACACATGCGACTGCCGACCGCTCGTGAATTTGCTATTCCCTAGAAACTTCCATCCTAAGCAGGAAACCGGCTTAACCCGCCACACCAAGACAGGAAGTGAACCATTGAACGACGAAAAAGCAAAGACTGTCGGACATTCTTAACTGAAACCTGGTGGACAAGTCAAGCATAGATTGAAGTTCATTTGTACCAAAAGGTGTTCTCGGATTGCAGAAACGGTTGAGAATTTAATTAACGATTCCATGGATGGCAAAAAGGGGTCACCCTGTATGCCACTGAAAATCACACTTCCACTGATGTCTTTATATTTTTTTCGAGACACAAAGAAACCGAACTTTTAAAAAGAATTGTCCACTACTTACATCTGTGTTTACCGTTTTAAACTAGTAGACACCGTTTTATACTATCCGCCGTAATCCCCTGATATTTCACCAACAGATTACAACTTATGAACTTTACATGCGCAACACCAAAACCAAGCTCCTCTCCTTTAACCACCAACGCCCCGATCCCCACTTTGTCCCAGTTGAAATGAACTGCTCTTTTCTTTGAGGAAGCCAACTGCTTTGATAAGCTTCTGGGACTGACCTTCTCTTCAGACTTGAAATGGAAGACTTACATCAAATCTGTTGCTAAGACCGCTGGAAAAATGGTTGGATCATTTTAGCTCCAGAAGATATCTCACGCCCGATGCAATCCTCTGCTTGTACAAGAATCAAATACGTCCTAAGATGGAGTATTGCTGCCACATATGGGGGGGGGGGTACTGCTTAGCGCACCATTTCCTGCCTTGACAGAGTCCAAAACCGACTTCGAAATCTAGTGGGGAATGCCCTCTTCTCTTCTCTACAGCCACTCTGTCACATAAAAGATGTTGCTAGTCTTTCTTTGCTCTACCATTATTTTTATGGCAAGTGCTCGACTGAGCTCAAATCTATGGCCCTCCTTGTAAAGCACTTACAATAAGAACCTGCTTAGCTACTACCACTGTCAATGATTTCCCTTTCTCCCTTTGCGTGCACAAGTCGAAACGACACTTCCATGGACTAGAATTGCCCGCCTGTAGAACACAGTGCCACGAGCCTGCTTCCCTATCGACTACAACATGGTCGTCTTCAAGTTCAATGTAAACAAGTTCTTGTTGAACCGTCCCCATAAAGAATCAATGTCTGCCCGTCCTACAACCATCGTGCCGGTGAACACGATGTTGTCTCACCATCGACCAGGAAAACTCATTAACCCTTATCCTCGAGTCAAACTCATTAACCCTTATCCTCGAGTCAAACTCATTAACCCTTATCCTCGAGTCAAACTCATTAACCCTTATCCTCGAGTCAAACTCATTAACCCTTATCCTCGAGTCAAACTCATTAACCCTTATCCTCGAGTCAAACTCATTAACCCTTATCCTCGAGTCAAACTCATTAACCCTTATCCTCGAGTCAAACTCATTAACCCTTATCCTCGAGTCAAACTCATTAACCCTTATCCTCGAGTGGCCTTTGGACCTTGATAAGCAGTGACCTTTAATGTAAAAGAATAACAAAAAAGCAAAAACTTCTGATCACTAATTCGAAGTATACGGAATAATCGCGTCGACAAACGGGTTTTCGTTAGTTCGCCGAAGTTAAGCGACGTTGTAGCTTGGTCAGGACGAGATGGTTGGCCATTTGGGAATACTTGGCGTTGTATGTCATTTACCCTTACTGGAATATACATGCGGCTGGGGACCGCATGTGAATTTGATATTCCCTAGAAACTTCCCCTTTCTGTAGATACGGGAACTTGTCATTATTTGGTCGATAGAAAAAAAGGTAATCAATTGAAGTAGATCAAATTTTGATTCAATAATTTCGGAGGAACAGACAGATGGTCTTCTATTTCAGGCGCGTGTGTATATAAGAGAGAGAGAGAGGGGGAGGAGAGAGAGAGGGAGAGAGAGAAAGAGAAGGAGAGAGAAAGGGAGAGAGATAGGGATGAGAGAGAGAGGGAGAGGGAGAGGAGGGGAGGGAGAGAGAGGGGGAGAAGAGAGGGTGAGAGAGAGGGAGGAGAGAGAGAGGGAGAGAGAGAAAGAGAGAAAGGGAGGAGAGAGGGAGAGAGAAAGAGAAGGAGAGAGAAAGAGAGGAGAGATAGGGAGGAGAGAGAGAGGGAGAGGGAGAGGAGGGGAGAGGGAGAGAGAGGGATAAGAGAGGGTGAGAGAGAGGGAGAGAGAGCGGGTGAGAGAGGGGGAGAGAGAGGGAGGAGAGAGAGAGGGAGAGAGAGAAAGAGAAGGAGAGAGAAAGGGAGAGAGAGAGGGAGGAGAGAGGGAGAGAGAGAAAGAGAAGGAGAGAGAAAGGGAGAGAGGGAGAGGAGGGGAGAGGGGAGAAGAGAGGGTGAGAGAGAGAGGGAGAGAGAGGGAGGAGAGAGAGAGGGAGATGAGGGGAGAGAAGAGAGGGTGAGAGAGAGGGAGAGAGAGAAAGAGAAGGAGAGAGAAAGGGAGAGAGAGAGGGAGGAGAGAGAGAGGGAGAGGGAGAGGAGGGAAAAAGGGAGAGAGAGAGGAAGGAAAGAGGGAGAGAGAGAGAGAGAAAGAGAGAGGGAGAGAGAGGAAGAGGGGGAGAGAGAAAGAAAGATATAAGAAGGAGAGCATGCTATGCC
>OY744549.1:35826814-35834314 GCA_963556195.1 Sepiola atlantica | reverse complement strand
CTTTTTGAAAATAGACACGCGTTTGTCGAGGAGGGGGGGACTTTTATGACTCATACGAGAGAGAGAGAGAGAGAGAGGGAGAGAGAGAGAGAGAGAGAGGTGGGAGGAAGGGGCGTGTAGCGACCCGTTTTTTGTTGGTCTTTTCTCTTTCTTTCTTTCTAGGTTAATTGGGCACAGGGAAAAGTCCGCGTGCCTGCTGTGTGTGATATATTTGTATATTTGTTAAGCTCGTGGGTATTGATTTACTCCTCTCCAGGAGTTAGGCACAAGGCCAGTTTTTTTTTTATCTTACTCCCACAAGTACGATGTGACCCAAGGTCGGGTCGGGAAAGTGGGGTTTAAAAATTGCCTGGGCAGCCCCGTCGGCATTCCCCGGTGGGGGCGCCTCAGGTAGTAAGCAATAAACTTACTCCAGTCCAAAGAGGGGAGGCAAAGTCTGGGAAGGTGGACCTCCTAGAAGTGCACAGGACAGCCTCATTGACCGGCGTAAATCAAGACCAAGAGAACATCAGTATGGGATGCAGTATCCATCGGAACAGATACTACACTTTGATCTTAGCCAAAAGGCCAAGAAAGCGAGCCCGTGGGTAGCCCAGAGTAAAAAGTGGAAACATATTATTAATAATAATAATAATAATAATAATAATAATAATAATAATAATAAAACCGAAAATTCCGTGCGTGTTGTGTGGGTGTGGGTGTGCGCGCGCGTGTGACAGCTACATAAAAAAGTATATATATATATATATATATATATATATATATATATATATATATATATATATTTCGGCGGCAAGTCATTTCTTATACACGCGTCGAGAAATTAACAAGAAAGATAGCAAAGAGAGAAAAGTCCGTGGTCTTTAACGACGCGTGTATAAGATATATATATATATATATATATATATATATATATATATATATATATATATATATATATATATATATATATATATATATATCCTCCCCTCTTTGGGGAGGAGTAAGTTAATTGCTTACTGCTTGAGGCGCCCCTACCGGGGAATGCCGACGGGGCTGCCCAGGCAATTTTTAATGGTCAGAGTGCTCACCTCTCGGGCGCTGACTTTTCAACCCCCACTTTCCGACCCGAGCTTGGGTCACATCTTACTTGTGGGAGTAGGATAAAAACTGGCCTTGTGCCTAACTCCTGGAGAGGAGTAAATTACTATATATATATATATATATATATATATATATGAGAAAGAGGATATCAATGACTCCCCCAAGGAACTATAGTTTGGCTTAGTAGCACAACTGAACTATAATACTTGAAAAACCTTGAATTCTAGCTACCAGACATTTAAGTAATTAAAAGTATACTCCTCTCCAACATTTGCGATTATTTTTAAAAAATTACATTAGACGACGAAATCATCTTTCTAACATATAAAGTTATGTTGTCGGGTTTTCAAAGTTTGACCCGAAATAGCGTTTTAGCTGACAAATGAATTTTGCTCCTGATTCACCAATTTTCATTTGTTATTGTTGTGCCATGTTATTGGCAATATAATAACATACTTCGTTGCAATTTATTTAAAAATTTACTTAGTTCAGTCTGGGCACCTTATCATTTGATACATTTAAAAATAATATAATATATAAGGTTATCTTGTCGGATAAAAAAAAAACAGATCTGAATAGCATTAAATCTGACGAATCAAATTTGCTTCTGACTAGCCGACTTTCATTTGTTATTGTTGTACCCTGTTATTGGCAGTAAAATAACTTCGTTACAATTTACTAAAGGAAAATTACCGAGTTCAGACCGGACACCTCGCAATATGATACATTTTAAAATAATATAAACAATAAAGTTATCTTGTCTAAATAACATTTAAAAGAAATAAACACTTTTTTTCTTCAAAAATATACATGCTAGATAAGGGTGTTGCGTGGCGTTAGGCTACTTTCGAATCGACATTTTAAAGGCTTCAAAATCACTTTCGGATTTCTCATAGTTACGAAAAATATCAGTGGTAGTACAATACTTTTAAATATATTAACTCTAACAGACCCAACCCACCAGTCTCCAGCCTGGGTCTGCCATTAGAAATGGAATATGCAGACGACGTTGATTCCCTGGACGTAGAAAAGAAGCCTCTGGATCAGTTCCAGCCAATAGCGGCAGAGAAACTGAAAACGGACAATCTCGTCATGAACGAGATGAAAACAGAGTTTAGCCATGTATACCTTGCAGAAGCCACAGAGTTGGACCCACAAGGCAAGACCCTTCGCGGCAATGAGAGCTGGCACAAGAACAAGACCCTGGGCTCCCTGCTGTGCAGCACTAAAGACGTCACAGCCCGCATGGCAATGTAGCGTTTCATTAATTACATAAACTCTGGAGCCGACGAACTAAAATCCCGTTGAAGACTAGACTCCGTCTCTATAACGCGTACTGCGTGTCCATCATGCTCTACAATAGCAACAGCTGGGCTCGACAAGCTGGATGCGTGCCACCGCAGACACCTCCGTTCCATCACAGGTCACTGCTGGCCGAAAAAACTTATCAGCAACAATGCACTATACGAGCTGTACAACGAAAAACCCCTCTCCACAAAGATCGCTGAACAAAGATGGTCTATGTTAGGCCATGTCCTACGAATGGACCCTGCCACTCCCGCACAGAGGGCACTAGACTTTGCCGTTACTGTCTCGCAAGCCTACCAACCGCGACTAGGACGGTACTTCACAAATCTGCAGGGCACACTACGTGCTGACCTGAAGCAGGCGGGACTAGGACCACTACGTACAACGAAACAACTTCATTGCCTACGACAACTTGCGCATGACAAGGCCAGATGGCCTGGGACTAGCATGGAGGACTGATTGCAGCTACGAAATGGCATTTGACTACCGTAGCCGCAGAACACAGTTTTGATAATAATAATAATATTAACTAGCAGAGGCATTCGGAAAGTGGTTCTTGTATATTAGATAAAGAAGTGAAAGTCACAAACAGCAAGCACTAAACAACTCGCTTGCTGAATAAAGTTGAAATTCACTGAAGTTGCCCCGAGTGATTTACATAGAACTGCTCGGAGTACACTGCATGCTCTTCTTGAACCACACCATGATCATTGCTGACGCCAACACCGTATCAAGCTATATCTGTAAACCAAATTCCAATTCTGTACCTGCTAAGCTGAGAACTTTAGGAGTGTACGCACAAACATAGATAAAGCAAACATGGCCGACAGCGATGTTTGCCGCGTCCGTGTAAAATTCGAATATGAGTTTCAAGCCTTCAAAATGTTAATTGGAAAGTAAATGTCAGATTGGTACTGTGGTATTATCGTGGTACTAAATTGCTGGCCACAAAAATGCTAAGTCATGTGATATTTTTTTTCGGTGTTTGAGGAAAAAACATACCGTCTCATAAAATTATCCGTGCCCCCCCCCACCCCCAAAAATAAAACAAACAAAGTGAAATATTTTGTTTAGCATATTGTCACTCGAACTTAAAATTGTGGGAGGGTTAAGGGTTAGGGTTAGGGTTAAAGAAACGTATGTGTTTTTTTATGACTTTAAAGTTAAAATCAAAATTAAATTTTATTTTCTTTTGCATCAATATTGTTACACATTTTTGAGTGGTACATTGTCCTGCGTTGTTATTCACGTTAAGATGCAAGTGTTAAAAGTCATAAAAAATACATGCCCTCGTTTAACCCTACCACTAACCCTAAGTCCGGGTTGCAATACGAATAATAAGGATAAAAAAAATGTCTGTCTGTCTTATGGTTTTCTTTTTTTTTTTCTGGCGTACAGATAATTCTATTAGACGGTATGCCTTTTTCGTCAAACACCGAAAAAAAACCTGCCAAATCGTAGATTTTGCCGTTCCAACAGTTCACAGGGTGAAGAGCAACGAGGTAGGAAACGAAGCAAATCCATAGAACCCGCCAAAGAGCCGAAAGGAATATGAAACATAACGAAAATTAAAGTAATGCCAAATAATTATAAGTGCGTGAGGAACAAGTCCGAAAAAAAATGGACAAAGACTACGAGAAATTGTAATTAAAGGGAGGATTGACACCATACAACGCACGGCACTGAAGAAAAAAACGTTGAAATTAAAAAAAAAAATGCTCGAGTGCGGAAACCAACCTACATAACAAAAAACGCTGACGAACAACAACTAAGTTGAAATAGAAATAGCACAAACCATATAGAAAGATCATTACACGAACCCGAAGGAACTGAAACTGACTGCCGGAAATCACATAAATCGACCCACCCCCCCAAAAAAACACGTGATAGAACCAGACTTGGGTGATACCGCAAAAAATGTCCGTAATGGGTCAAGAGGATAAGAGAGAGAGAGAGAGAGAGAGAGAGAGAGAAAGAGAGAGGGGGGGGGAGAGAGAGAGAGAGATCACCAACCAGACCTCCACTAGAAGGGTGCGTAAAGTACGGGAGCCTTGTAGAGCCGGGTTTCCAGTAAAACTCCAGAAAAGACCAACGCTCGTTGCCAGAAGAAATCAGTGGTAAACAGCTGTTGAGGTAACAAAAAATGATTGGCAACGGTTATCGAAAGAGGCTGGAAATCTGGGGAGACTTGTTGTCACTCAGACTCCAGGGAACACCACTTGCTATTGTCAGTGAGCAATCACTGATAATGATTCGTGTGAAAACTCCTAGTGAGTAGATGATGATGATGATGATGATGATACTACTACTACTACTACTACTACTACTACTACTACTACTAATAATAATAATACTAATACTAATACTAATTGTTATTTTAAACAGAAGCAAAAAGTTTCCTGCTGGCGTCAAGTAGGTATTTACCCCCCCCCCTCTCACGCGGTAATATGTGACACGAGGTCAGAAAGTGGGGATTGAAAAGCCAGTGCATAAGAGATGTGTGCACGCTGGCCGTAAAAAAATGCTCGAGCAGCCCCGTCGGCATTCCCCGGCAGGTGAGCCTCTGACGATTAATAATAAACTAATCCCTTCTCTGTGAGGGTTGACCTCCTGCAACTGCACGGAACCATACCTCAGTTCGACGGATGCAAGGTCATCACCTACTAAAGAATTACCCAGACTCTGTCGAACTGATTGCCGAGGACGTATCCTCGACTTGGTATGAAGGAAACCAACCCCAAGTATATTTCCGAACATCTAGTATTTATTTACTCCTCTCCAGGAGTTAGGCACAAGGCCAGTTTTTATCTTACTCCCACAAGTAAGATGTGACCCAAGGTCGGGTCGGGAAAGTGGGGTTTAAAAATTGCCTGGGCAACCCCGTCGGCATTCCCGGTAGGGGCGCCTCAGACAGTAAGCAATAAACTTACTCCTCCCCAAAGAGGGGAGGCAAAGCCTGGGAGGGTGGACCTGCACAGGACAGACCCATAGACCGGCGTACATCAAGCCCCGAAGGCCAAGACAATACCAGTCTGTGGGGTGCAGTATCCATCGGAACAGAGACTACACTTTGATCTAAGCCAAAATCTAGTAGCAGAATATACAATGACCCGTTTTCATAGTAGTTGTAAGATATGGGAAAGTCCCGCACGTCACTGACGACAAAAGAACAAACAGAAAGCAAAACAAACAAACAAACAAAAAAAACAAAGAAAAAACACGAACGTACGAAAGGAAAGCAGGAATGAACTTCGTTATAAAAAAGCGTGGAGCATTTTTAACGACAGCTAACAAACGGAAAAGGGGTAAAAACAAACAAATAGGAAACAAATAAATGTTACCAGAGAGAGAAAGAGAGAGAGAGAGAGAGAGAGGGAGAGAGAGAGAGAAATAGAGAGAGAGAGAGAGAGAGAAAGAGAGAGAGAAAGAAAGAGAGAACGATAAAGAGAGGGAGATAGAAAGAGAGAGGAAGAGAGAGAAAGAGAAGGAGAGAGAGAGAAAGAGCGATGAGAGAGAAAGAGAGAGAGGGAGAGAAAGAGAGAGAGAGTGAGAGAGAAAAAGAGAGAGAGAGAGGGGGAGAGAGGGAGAGAGAGGGAGATAGAGGGAGATAGAGAGAGAGAGGGAGAGAGAGAGGGATAGAGAGAGAGAAAGAGAGAGAGAGAGAAAGAGAGAGAGAGGGGAGGGAGTTCTTTGATGTGGTTGTAGTCAGAAGAGTTCTTGCTGTGAATGTTTTACAGGGGGAGGGGACCAGGTATTGGAGCTCAATCGAGTACCTACCATGAACATAACGATACAGTAGGGGCTAGCAACATCCATTTGTGTGTGAGAGAGGCTGTAGGGACGAGAAGAAGAGATCACCCCCACTAGATTTCGAAGTCGGTTTTGTAGTCTGTCAAGTCAAGAAAGAGTGATCCGAGCGGCACCTCCCCAGATGTGGCAACAGTACCCCATCTTAAGACGTGCTAAGGATGACGAGGACATCTTGGCATTATTTAGATTATTCGGACTACTGTTCTCATCTTAGATGTTATTTTCACAACGTTTCGGCCGATGTACTCTTCGACCTTCTCCGGGTGCGTCTGGTCGAACTCGGTAATGAACTCGTGGCGCAGCGGATATAAGTGCTAAGTATGATCAATTTTAAGTGACAATCTTCTGGGGGTTGAAGGTTCAATCCCCAGTACAGTCGACATTAGGAATATAATTAAGAATTCCTTTAAGACTTCTATCCAATCATGGCTGACAGGACAAGAACAATCTACCGTGGACTGAATAAAGGGTTCAGTTCGAAATTCCGTATAGATTCCCGAGTTCGACATAAAGATTACCGAATTCGACGAGACGCACCTGAAGAAGGTCGAAGGTTAGTACATCGACCGAACAATCGAAATAATCCCAAAAATGACGTTTCGAGATGTCTTCTTCAGACCTGCAAAGGCCAACAGCAATCCGTATAGATTCCCGAGTTCGACATAAAGATTACCGAAATCACACCGGAGAGAGCATCGTCTCTCTTCTCTTCAGTTTCTTTCTTTTTTCTTTCTCCTCGCAATCATGATTGTTTATCTTATATCTCATATCTTATTTGTACGTATAAAACTCAATGTGTGTGTGTGTGTGTGCGATGTTTGTGTGTTCCCTATGGAAAGAAAGGTTAGAGAATCTACATAAATTCTAAAAAATGTAGTCTTACGCAGGACCGGCGGGACAGTTATAAAAGTGTGTGGGGGGGGCGGTTAAACACATGCATATATAACTTCATTATTGATGACCGTAAAGTGAGGGGGGGGCTTGAGCCCCCCCTGCCCTCCCCTCGGTACCGCCGTCCATGTTATGTAACGTTTAGCGCGGAAGACAATAGAAGTGTGCCCGAATCTCTACATGCACCCCTAAGAGGGCTATGAGGGCATACCTCCCTTAAAACTTAAAATATATTCCATTTTGACGAAACTTATATGATATGTATAAATATGTATAAAATTTTCCAAGTGAATCTCTACGCTACCCTCTATGCGCTGAATATTTATGTCTAAGTGTCCCATCGGGGCAGAACCCCCTTAAGACTTCAAATATGTATATCCCATTTTAATGAAATTTAAACGTCATATG
>OY744549.1:35819314-35821814 GCA_963556195.1 Sepiola atlantica | reverse complement strand
TTGTTCAGGGTTTACTTGGAGAGTAAAGTATCCTTATGTCAGGTTGTCCTGACACACCCTTTTACTGAGAGACCGAAGACTATCACGGATTGTGTCTAGTAAGTAATTCAAACTATATATATATATATATATATATATATATATATATATATATATATATATATATATATATATATATATATATATAATGTGTGTGTGTGTGAACACATTTGGATCGATAAGTCAGATAGATAGATAGATATGTTATCACAATGAGTAGTAAACAGATTCAAAACATCGATAGACAGTTGTTCCAATCCAGAGTGCCCCTTTTTAAGGAGTTGGATTTTCTTCACATAAAAACTGGCCTCGTGTCTAAATCTGCCCTCGTGGGGAGGCAAGTAGATAGAAGCATCGATCGAAAGTTTGGTCGATCGTTTGAGAGAGAAAAAAATATAGAATGAAGCAAAACTGAAGAAATTTTCTTAGGCACGAGTGAAGAACTTTTAAACGCCGAACAAAATAAAAAAACGAAAAGAAAGAAAAATAGAAAGAAGAAAAGAAAGAAAAGAAATAAGAGTGCTTAGAAGAAAAGGAAGAAAAAAGAAGAAAGAAAAGCTAGAAGAATGCTTAGAAGAAAAGAAATAAGAATGCTTAGAAGAAAAGAAGAATGCTTAGAAGAAAAGAAAGAAGAATGCTTAGAAGAAAAGAAAGAAAAAGAGAAAGTAAAAAACGCTTATAAGAAAAGAATGCTTAGAAGAAAAGAAAAAAGAAAGAAGAATGCTTAGAAGAAAAGAAGAAAAGAAGAAAGAATGCTTAGAAGAAAAGAAAAAAAGAAGAACGCTTAGAAGAAAAGAAATAAGAATGCTTAGAAGAAAAGAAAGAAAAAGAAAGAAAGAACTATTAAAAGAAAAGAATGCTTAGAAGAAAATAAAAAAAAGAAAGAAAAATAAAAAGAAGACTGCTTAGAAGAAAAGAAGAAAGAATGCTTAGAAGAAAAGAAGAAAGAATACTTAGAAGAAAAGAAAAAAAGAAAGAAGAACGCTTAGAAGAAAAGAAAAAAGAAAAGAAAGAAGAATGCTTAAAAGAAAAGAAGAAAGAATGCTTAGAAGAAAAGAAAAAAAGAAAGAAGAATGCTTAAAAGAAAAGAAGAAAGAATGCTTAGAAGAAAAGAAGAAAGAAAAGAAAGAAGAATGCTTAAAAGAAAAGAAGAAAGAATGCTTAGAAGAAAAGAAGAAAGAAAAGAAAGAAGAATGCTTAGAAGAAAAGAAGAAACAAAAGAAAGAAGAATGCTTAGAAGAAAAGAAGAAAAGAAAGAAGAATGCTTAGTAGAAAAGACATAGATAGCTGAATCAATCTTACCTTTCCCTTGGCCGAGTTTCTCCGTAATAAACGTGCTGGCTTTATTTGTAAAAAGGTCCGGATTGGTGATGAAGGCCTCTTTGAAATTGTGATAGCCATTGAGAAAGATGAGCATTTTGTTGCCGACGTAGAGGCTGAAGATGTCCCCGTAGCGGCGTCGCAGCTCGACGAGCACCTGCGCCGGGTCGGAACTGGAGAAGAGGGCAGTGCTGCCGATGATCGGGATACGCGGCGGGCCCGGGGGTAGGCCGTGCGGCCGCTGTCGCCACACGCTCATCAGGAGACCTAGGGTGCCGAGGAAGATTAGCACCGTGGTTAGGTCAAGGGCCGAGAAGAGGACGGACAGAGTCTGCGGAGATTCCACTAGTGTTTCCATGCTTGCCCCTAGGTGCCCAGTGTCGCTGCTGCTCGCTGTGAAAATATGCGCGAGGGGGTCGTCTTGAACGTTTGGTGGGGATATGACGTCTGGCGTGTCTGTTGTCGTCGGGTAAGCCGGACTACTCTTGGTCTGATTAATGTTGAACATATATACGATTTTAAGTGGAGCACAAACAAAAAAGGGGCTTATGTAGATATTGGAATATCAAAGTATATAAATAATATACCGAACCCGATATATAAACCTTATTGTCAGTATTTAAAGAGGAACGGTGTTTGGTTTATTTTGTAGTCAGTTTAAGATATCGTATTTTTTTATCTTTCTTTTTACTTTTTTTTTGTGTGTGATTATAACTAATTAATTTTAAAAATAGTTATATATATATATATATATATATATATATGTATTTTTGACAAAAGTGATCTATTTCTGATAGAAATTCGGGAAAAATAATCTATCTTTAAAATTTAAAACAAAAAAAAAACAATAAAAAAAAACGTGTTGAAATGCGAACAGTTTCCAACGCTTATGCTTGTTTTTTTTTTGTTTTTTTTTTCAAGTTCACAGAATTCCTTTCTTCTTTCTACTACTGTAAACAAATGCTAAAGTTCACTTCGTCAAAACTAAAGTTCGTATTGTTCCCAGTTTTCTTCCTCGCGATACTTAGTTTTTGTTGGCGACAAGCGAGTGCATTGCTAGCAAATTAAATGAATAAGTAAAAACAATAGTTATTTATTTACTTTATAAATAAATAAAGATAGACGTTAAATTATGTCAATA
>OY744549.1:35801814-35811814 GCA_963556195.1 Sepiola atlantica | reverse complement strand
CGTTATCTGCTCTCTCTCACTCTCTCTTTCTCTTTCTTTCTTTTTCTTTCTTTCTTTCTTTCTTTCTTTCTTTCTCTACTATTACGTTATCTACTCTCTCTCACCCTCTCTTTCTCTTTCTTTCTTTCTTTCTTTCTTTCTCTACTATTACGTTATCTACTCTCTCTCACCCTCTCTTTCTTGCTCGCTCCCACCCTTTCTTTTCAGATGATAATTTAAGAAGAAAATCGATTTGTTCAATTTCTAGGGAAAGAGATAGAGATAGAGATAGATTATATATATATATATATATATATATATATATATATAGGCAGCATCTTCTCTTGCAGGCAAGTATTGTTAAATATAAGAGACAACTCATGCCGATATATCCTTTTGTAGATCTTTTCAATAGTCCGAATCAAGATACTAAAATGTCTATAATTCTAAATATAGTTTCGTACTTATTACATAATTCCCGCCAAAACCTTCTATAATACTAACACATGGTCTGTACCTGATTAACCTCATTCCACTGAAGATGGACCCGGATGGGTGTGAAAGTACTTGGGAGATAAATCTAAACTATGGCAAATTTATCAGCCAATTCCCCTCCGAAACTAAGATCCTGATTCGGACTATTGAAAGGATATCTAGACATAAGTTGTCTCTTATATTCAATATATATATATATATATATATATATATACATATATATATATATATATATATAGAGAGAGAGAGAGAGAAAGAGAGAGAGAGGGAGAGAGAGAGAGAAGGGGGTTGTGTAGCATCAGTGCAGTTCCACATTATATATATATATATATATATATATATATATATATATATATATATATATATATAATGTGGAGTAGGGAAGAAATTCCAAAAGCAAGCGGTGAGAGTAAAGAAGCTATTAGAGTAGAAAGTTTCTGGAATCGGGTGACCTCTACAGTGAAGGGGTGGGATTTTGCTGCTAGTCGGGTTTATCGTATGTATTTACGTTGAGGGGGGGGGGGGTATAAGTGCATTATGGTCGTCGGAGGAAATTCCGTGGAAGTACTTGTAAAACAAGCACAGAGATACAACATTGAGGCGATGGGACAGGGGCTGAAGCTTGGTAGACAGTGCGGGACGCATAAGGTTATAGACCCTTGTTTTGCACCCTGTCCAAGAAGGAGAAACTAGTGGTTGGTGCACCAGCCCAGATGTGGCAACAATACTCCATGTATGGACGAATGGTGGCTTTATAGACATATAGGATACTGGCAGATGTAAGAAGTTTTCTAGCTTGGTAGAGGGAGCCCACCTTCTTTGCAGCAGACTTGGCAGTATCTTCAATGTATTGATTCCAATTCATGTTGCCCGTGAATGTTAGGCCGAGAGGTTTGAACGTTGGACATTCGCGAAGGCTGCTATCAGCCATGGCCGTCGGTGCTTGGAAAGGTTTCTTATAATTGTTACAACTGTTTCTTCGGATTATCACATCGCTTAAATATCAACAGCCCCAGATTACTAAAACAAAACTGAAGAAAAAAAAAACCCTTTTTGAAAAATTCAATGTTCAAGTTTTAATGGGGCGTTCATTTTCCTATGTAAATTGCACGTAAAAAAATCTGTTTATTTGATATTTCCAAAGGAATTCTTTACTAGTCTCTAAAGATTTGTTAAATTTGTAGATAAACACACTTAGTTTCATCCTCCACCCAATATGTCGATTGTGAAAGGTTCCCAACAGACAAAAAAATGGGCGAAATAAACAAATAGTCAACAGATAAGTGTTACCAAAGGCAATAAATGTTACGGTACTACTCTAGATGAAGCGCCTAATTTCCGTGACTGCTCGGCGGCAACGATCGGGCAGGTCGCGGAAGCGCACGAGAGCTGCCGAGACGAAAACGAGGCTGAAGCAGAGCTGACCACTCAGGTTGCTGCCAATCACCTGCGCTCAGCACGACAAAACAAGCGGTGGGAAGACCTTTCGAACCGGCCGCAAACGTATCTGTAAACCCTGATCCTCGACGAGAAAATTTATGAAATCCCCCCCCCCCCAAAAAAAAATATACAAAAAAAAAACTTGCCTAAATATCCTAAGAAAAATAACATACTTCTTTGTTTTATGTAAAAAAAAGAAGTTGCCTAAATATCGTAAAAGAAATAGCATTTACTTCTTTGATGTATGTAAAAAAAAGACAAAAATATAAAAATAAAATGGTTCATTTGGCCCACGAAAAGTTTATTTATAGTTCTTCAGCTATGTTTTGTTCATTTTTTTTTTTCATTTTTTTCAAATATATGTATTTTTTCTTTTGTATTCTTCGTCTTATATTGTCGTCTGCCACTCTTCAATTTTTACGACTTTCAGTTTTGCTTCAGCCTCGTTTTTGTCTCGGCAGCTCTCGGGCGCTTCCGCGACCTGCCCGATCGTTGCCGCCGAGCAGTCACGGAAATTAGGCGCTTCATCTGGAGTAGTACCAAGGTTACTTTTCTAGTTATCTGAATCATTTTTTTTTGTGTTTTAAAGTATTTTAAATTGTTTTTTTGTTGTTATTGCATGTTAATATTTCATTCAATATACGATTTTTTGAACTCACTGAAGCAATATAGTCGAGCACACTCTATGACTCTAATCTTTGCTTACTTCCGGAACTTTTCCTCTGTTGGAAACCCTTCACAATCGCCCAGGAAATTAGATTCTACTTTTTTAAGGCGATTATGCGTGGACACCCTGAACAAACTTGGCGAAAATAAAAACAAAACAAAACAATTGCAAAAAAACAATTATTTTAGAATTTAGAATTTCGTACATGAATTTAACGTAAAATAATCCTCCATTTCCGGGGCTATTATAACTTTTTAGGGCTGTTAACTAAATTTGTTTATCACTAATTAAAGTCCGACTGGAAAGGTCGTAAAACCGTAATAGACCCTTGACCCCCCCCCCAATAAAAATGAACAAAATTTATCTCCTATAAATTTTTTTTTCGTTAACTGCCATAAAACACTGGAATGACTTGGAAATGAAGGACCAGTTTACGTTAAGTTTATATGCGAAACTGATCCCCCAACCTAACTTCTAAAATAATTATTTTCTTTTTCTTTTCTTTTTTCTTTCCGCCAAGTCTTTCAAGGTGTTCACACGTAATCGCCTAAAAAAGTAGAATCTGATTTTTTTCTTTTTCTTTGGGGGACGGGGGTGATTTAGCTGAGAGAGTTAATCTACAATAATACCAAAACATACTACTATATATATATATATATATATATATATATATATATATATATATATATATATATATATATATATATATATATATATATATAAGGTTAATACAACAAAAGATATAAGAGGCAACTAATATCTTTAATTAGTGAACATCCGAATAAAAAATAAAGCTTAATATACTGGATAGAGCATTAATAGCAATAGATAAAGTGAAAGAATAAAATAAGGTGCGAATCAAATTTTATTACAGTTCAATGTTCAGGCAAAGTACTTTAAAGTCCTTAACTCATGAGTTTTCAAAGAAAATCTTCTCCTCAGACGACCATTACCGCAATGACATTACTGCAGGTAATAAAAATTAAACTTTGAAAATATATAAAAAATATATATAAAAATACATAAGACTATATAAAACATCAAATAGAAACATTTAAACACAGATGCGAAACGGTCATTAAATTTAATAACACTTATCTAGCCACCCTCTCCTTCCCTTATATCTTCTAGCTTACGCGTGTCTGTAATAATAGGTGTACACAATATTTGATGTTGTGGTATTTCTTCTTCTTCTTCTTCTTCTTCTTCTTCTTCTTCTTCTTCTTCTTCTTCTTCTTCTTCTACTATTATTTTGTTTCTTTATTACTATTTAATTTAATGTAATCATGTCTTTCTTTCTTCTTTTCTTTTATTTTCTTTCTTTCTTTTCTTTCTTTCTTCCTTTCTTTCTTTTATTTTCTTTTTTTCTTCTTTTCTTTCTTTTCTTCCTTCTTTCTTTTATTTTCTTTCTTTTTTCTTTTCTTTCTTCCTTCTTTTTTTTCTTCCTTCTTTCTTTCTTTTCTGTCTTTTCTTTTTCTTTCTTTCTTTTCTTTTCTTTTTTCTCTTTTCTTTCGTTTCTTTTCTTTCGTTTCTTTTCTTTCTTTTATTCTTTTTTTCTTTCTTTCTTTCGTTTCTTTCTTTTATTCTTTTTCTTCTTTCTTCCTTTCTTTTTTCTTTTTTCTTTTCTTTCTTTTCTTTTCTTTTATTCCTTTCTTTTTTTCTTTTCTTTTTTCTTTTCTTCCTTTTCTTTCTTTTCTTTCTTTTCTTTTCTTTCTTTTCTTGTCTTTCTTCTTTCTTTTCTGTCTTTTCTTTCTTTTCTTTCTTTCTTCCTTTCTTTTCTTTTCTTTCTTTCTTTACTTTTCTTTTCTTTCTTTTATTTTCTTCTTTTCTTTTCTTTCTTTTTATCTTTTCTTTCTTTTCTTTTCTTTCTTCCTTTCTTTTTTTCTTTCTTTTTCTTTCTTTTCTTTACTTTTCTTTCTTTCCTTTCTTTTCTTTCTACCTTTTCTTTCTTTCTTTTTTCATTTTTTATTTTGTTTCTTCCTTTCTTTTCTTCCTTTATTTTTTATTTTCTTTTTTCTTTCTTTCTTTTTTTCTTTTCTTTCTTTATTTGTTTTTTCTTTTCTTTTTTCCCTCTTTTCTTTCATTTCTTTCTTTCTTTTTCTTTGTTTCCTTTCTTCCTTCTTTCTTTCCTCCCTTATTTCTTTCATTTATTTCCTTCTTTTCTTTCTTTCCTTTCTTCTACTTTCTTTCCTCCCTTTTTCTTTCATTTCTTTCTTTCTTTTCTTTCTTTTCTTTCTCTCTTATTTCTTTCCTCACTTTTTTCTTTGATTTCTTTCCTTCTTTTCTTTCTTTTCCTTTCTTCCTTCTTTCTTTCCTCCCTGTTTCCTTTCTTTTCTTTCATTCTTTTCTTTCTTCCTTCTTTCTTTCCTCCCTTTTTCCTTTCATTTCTTTTCATTCTTTTCTTTCTTTTCTTTCTCCATTCTTTCTTTCCTCCCTTTTTCCTTTCATTTCTTTCCTTCTTTTCTTTCTTTTCTTTCTTCCTTCTTTCTTTCCTCCCTTTTTTCTTTCATTTTTTTCTTCCTTTTCTTTCTTTTCTTTCTTCCTTCTTTCTTTCCTCCCTTTTTCCTTTTATTTCTTTTCATTCTTTTCTTTCTTTTCTTTCTCCATTCTTTCTTCCCCCTTTTTTATTTCTTTCCTTCTTTTCTTTCTTTTCTTTCTTCCTTCTTTCTTTCCTCCCTTTTTTCCTTTAATTTCTTTTCTTTCTTTTCTTTTATTTCTTTCTTCCTTCTTTATTTCCCTCCCATTTTTTCTTTCATTTCTTTCGTTCTTTTGTTTCATTATTTTCTTTCTTTCCTCCCTTTTTTTCTTTCTTTTCCTCCTTTCTTCCTTCAATTCTTTTTCTTTTCCTTCCTTTATTCTTCGATTTCTTGTCTCCTTTATCTCTCGAATCAGTGATGTCATTCAGTATTTGCATAAAAATGTCGTTTACATCGTATTTCTGCTTTCACATGAACTTACACAGATAGTTTTCCACCATTCCGCCATGCGTTCCACAGTGGTGTTTATTCTGCTTTTTATATAGCCTAACCCTAGGATTCACAAAAGTAGGCCAAGTGTGTGTGTGCGCACTGCGCACTACTGGCGATGCTATTTAGTATTTATTTATTTTTTTTGGCAACACTAGTTTTCCATTAGCCTCGAACTTTATTTAGAGTGAAGCTTTGTTTGTTTTGTTTCCTACATTTGTTCGTTGTAAAATAAACCTATCACTTACGGGTGTAGACCTTTTATGCTTTCCTCATGTCAACAGACTTCCACTTGCCACTGGCGATTTTTACAATGAATTAACCTCTAGAAAGCTAAGAAATTTATTAAAACTTGATTAAAATTTTTTTTTTACTAATGGGGTAGCACTTATCAAGGCCTGCGTAATTGTTTTAAAATTCTAGATTATTCAAGTGGAATGTTCTGTAACGTTTCAATCATGTTATGTACAGCGTCGCCAACTAAGGGTTTTTATTTACTCCTCCCCAGGAGTTAGACACAAGGCCAGTTTTATCTTACTCCCACAAGTAAGATGTGACCCAAGATCGGGTCGAGAAAGTAGGGTTTGAAAAGCAAGCGCTCGAGAGGTGAGCACTCTGGCCATTAAAAATTGCCTGGGCAGCCCCGTCGGCATTCCCCGGTAGGGGCGCCTCAGACAGTAAGCAATTAACTTACTCCTCCCCAAAGAGGGGAGGCAAAGCCTGGGAGGGTGGACCTCCTAGTACTGCACAGGACAGGCGTGCAGTATCCATCGGAACAGATACTACACTTTGAGTATCCGTCGGAACAGATACTACACTTTGATCTTAGCCAAAAGGCCAAGAAATAAAAATCTCCAGTAAACCGCTAGATTTCAAAGTTTTCGTTTCGAGAAAAAAAGATAAAGTATAGTATCAAAACAGATACTACGCTTTAATGTTAATTCTATTTTGAAAAGTAAAAATAACAATAAACGGAATTTTCTTTTTGGTAAAATCGGCAAATATTCAGAGTAGACGTAAAAAATAAACAATGGATGTCATTTTTTAAATACTCAAAGCAGACGAATTTTCTTCAATTTCAAATAGTTGCTTATGGTTGGTTGATTTGAGTCACGTGAGACAAATCCCTGATTGTGATTGGTCGCGGGCACTCGCAGGCATAAAATGTGCTGGCCTACTGTTTACTTGCATATATCATCTATGGAAAATAACTTGCGAAATCGTCTCATATGATGACTAGATAAGGAATGAATACGGAAAGTAGGTTGACTGAAATTTGAAATTGCGTTTGTATAGGTGGAAAACGAAATCTCCAGATTTTACAGAAAAAAAACCCCCAAAACGCTAGCCAAATTTTACTCGCTAAATCCCTCCAAAAATATCAAAATCTAGCTTGAAAAACGCTAAATTGGCAACACTGGTTATGTAATAGTTCTTTTAACCCTTTCATTCACGTTTATTTTTCAGAAATTCTACGTACTTGATCTAACTTGTTCTATAACCACGTGACTTCAAGTTCAGCTGACTTCTTTAAAATGTCCTTAACAACAAACAATGCAAGCGAAACGTATTCCTCGATGTCTGTGAGTCTCACACACACAAAAAAAAAATTGTCAAATCAAAATTTGTTTTTGAAAACTCCTCTACCACGTGATACATTTGAATGGATCTTTTTTTTTATATTTCGCCTTTATTCTCTTTATTCTTTAGACATAAGTGGTGTGTGTGTGTGTGTGTGTGTGGTGATAGAGAGGGGGGGGGGTCAAAGACCGGTCGAACAATCCAGAAAAGGAACCATTTTACGCTAAACTTACACACACACACACACACACACACACACACACACACACACACACACACACACACACACACACACACACACACATATATATATATATATATATATATATATATATATATATATATATATATATATATATATCATTTAAAGAAGGAAAGATGAAGATAAAAAATTGCATAAAATTGCATAAAATTACATAAAATTGATACAAATTTTATTACATCGAAAGTTCAGATGCAAGGAGTTTACACTAATCCTTAAACCATGGTTTTTCAAAGATAAAACTCTTCTCGTCAGAGGATAACATTCGGTAATGTGATATTCATAATAAATAAATATTACCTGTTCCATTTCATATATGACAACTTTTGAAACATCTCTCTTCCCGGAAGCCAGGTACTTGAAGACAGATATGAACCTTGCCACTTAGCGTCTTTTAACAGACAATCTTCGCCTCGGATCCGCCGAATTGGATACTTACAATATCAGTCCACGATATTTACTTGCAATTCTAAGGAACTATACACAAAACGGAGACACGAATCCCTACGGACCAAGTGATATATTTTTAAACCTTCTGCCTTTTATTTGAAACCCTGTAAAAATGTTTTTTTTTAATTAAAAAAAAAAAACTTTCCCCAAATCTACAAACTTTTCTCAAAATCTCCAAACTTTTGCTATGTTGCTATCTGCACCATAGCGTCCTCTTTTGTCTTCGGCAATGGCTACTCAATACTGCTTTGGCCTTTTGGCTAAGATCAAAATGTAGTATCTGTTCCGATGGATACTGCACCCCATAGACTGGTATTGTCTTCGCCTCCGGGCCTTGATTTACGCCGGTCTATGGGTCTGTCCTGTGCAGTGCTAGGAGATCCACCCTCCCAGGCTTCGCCTCCCCTCTTTGAGGAGGAGTAAGTTTATTGCTTACTGCCCGAGGCGTCCCTACCGGGGAATGCCGACGGGGCTGCCCAGGCAATTTTTAAACCCCACTTTCCCGACCCGACCTTGGGTCACATCTTACTTGTGGGAGTAAGATAAAAACTGGCCTTGTGCCTAACTCCTGGAGAGGAGTAAATCAATACTCAATACTGCTACCACTCTCCCTCTCGGCCATTTATTTCTTTATCACCAACCTTTTCTGTTATTTCTTCTTCAATTTTCAAAGTGAAATGGAAAAGGTAATGTTTATTTATTATAAATATCACATTACCGAATTTAATCTTCTGACAAGAAGAGTTTTATCTTTGAAAAACCATGGTTTAAAGATTAGTGTAACTCCTTGCATCTGAACTTTCGATGTAATAAAATTTGTATCAATTTTATGTAATTTTATGCAATTTTTCATCTTCATAAATCTCGTCAGATGATAAAATTCGGTAATGTGGTATTTATAATAAATAAATATTACCTGTTCCATTTCACTTTGAAAATTTAATAAAATCAACAGAAAAGGTTGGGGATAAAGAAAGAAATGGCCGAGACGGAGAATGGTAGCAGTATTGAGTAGCCATTGCTAAAGACAAAAGGGGACACTATGGTGCAGATAGCAACATAGCAAAAGTTTATAGATTTGGAGAAAAGTTTGTAGATTTGGAGAAAGTTTAAAAAAGTTTTTACAGGGTTTCAAATAAAAGGCAGCGGTTTCAAAATATCTCACTTGGTTCATACGGATTCGTGTCTCCGTTTTGTGTATAATTCCGTAGAATTACAAGTAAAAATCCTGGACTAATATTTTAAATATCCAATTCGGCGGATTCGAGGCGAAGATTGTCTGTTAAAAGACGATACTTCACTTATCGTTAATTCTATTTTCATTATTATTATTATTATTATTATTATTATTATTATTATTATTATTAATATTATTATTATTATTATTATTATTATTATTATTATTATTATTATTATTATTATTATTGTTGTTGTTGTTGTTGTTGTTGTTGCTGTTGTTGTTGTTGCTGTTGTTGTTGCTGTTGTTGTTGTTGTTGTTGTTGTCGTCGTCGTCGTCGTCGTCACTATTACTATTACTATTATTATTATTATTATTATTATTATTATTATTAATATTATTATTATTATTATAATAATAATAATAATAATAATATATATATATATATATATATATATATATATATATATATATATATATATATATATTATTTATCGATGTTATCGATCAGCAGCTGTTAAAAACTCAGATCTCATCAGGTAGCATGAAAATCTGATCCTTCTCTTATGTCATATTTGGACAGAGGAGAGGGAGAGAGAGGAAGAGAGAGAGAGAGAGAAAGAGAGAGAGAGGAAGAGACAAAGGAAGAGAGAGGGTGAGACAGAGAAAGAGAGATTAAATATTTACAATATAGGATAAATCATAAAGAAAAAATACATAAATAGATAATTAGAAAATAATGAAGTTAAAATAAGAAAAAATAAAGAAGAAATTAATAAAGAAAGTTAATAAAATAATAAAGTAAAACAATACAAAATATATTTGAGTTTGAATTACCTACTGGACAGAGTGTCTTCGGTCTCTCTGTGCAACAGTTTGTAAGGACAACATGAGGATACTTACACCTACAAACAAAAAATAGATAGTCTTCGGTCTCTCAGTAAAAGGGTTTGATATATATATATATATATATATATATATAT
>OY744549.1:35689314-35796814 GCA_963556195.1 Sepiola atlantica | reverse complement strand
ACCATTTCATCACTTAAATCAAATCAAATAAAAGAAAATTTAAAAAAAAATTAATTTCGATTTTATTCCATTCGCTGCGGTCGACATTGATATTCACTGCGGTATAACTACATAACAATTATTACGTTTCGCACGGATTTCACGAGATTTGAAACATCTACCATTTGATAAAGAGGTCTTTCCTCGAAATATGTAATGGAACACATTAGATCACTTTGTAGAAGTTTTTACGATTCAAGTAAGTTTAATAAAAAAGATAAATAAAATTAAAAGAACTAAAATAAAAAAATATCTCTCCAAATCTCAACCGGTTTTAAATCTCAACAGTTTCATTACACTAAATTGAAATTCAAACAAACATACACAACACACTGAGCAAATAACGCGTCCCAACGAGAGTGTCATGTGACTTCACATTTCCAAAACAGATGACAACAGAAGCTGAAGAGAGCCGGATGGCTAAGACTTTCCGAGCTTGAAACCGACGGTACGAATGTTGTACTAATTTTCATGCACCAATATATATATATATATATATATATATATATATATATATATATATATATATATATATATATATATATATATATATATATCAAATCTTTTTTCTACAATTATAATATACCTACATGCTAAACACAGTATTTTCTCCCTCCCTCCTTTTCCCCCAAAATCTCTCAAAATCCATGCCACACCTCACCACAACAAAAATCTTAGCCCCCTTTCACCTCTCCCACCCTAAGACCATTTCAATTATATTCTCACTCTCCCATTTCATAGCTGCCTCAATCTTATCTACTCAAAGCTTTGCATATTCATTTGATTCTTTAACCACCATTGACTTCTCACAGTAGCCACGGCTTCTACATTCCTTCATCTCTCCACAATGTCAACCCCAAACTTCGATGTACTTGCATGACATTTTTCTTAAAATTATCATCCTGAGGAAGTCTCACAATAAAGACGAAACGTTGATGAATTTATAAAAATCTATCTCTTGGTATTTCCTATTTCATTTTCTCATATATATATATATATATATATATATATATATATATATATATATATATATATATATATATATATATATACACACACACACATGAAGAATTCTACGAACAGAACAGTTTTGTACCACTTTTATGTACTATTATACAAATTAAATCTAAGTATACTGTACTTGTTGCATAGCCTCTCTCTTTTGGGCCGCAGTGGTACTCGTTTTGTACACTCGTCTCGGAACGGGCCGTGGCAGGTCTCGTTTAAAAACTCATCATTTTTTTAACACCAAAAATCATATAGTTTGCATACCTTTAAATTTCTCGTACCCTCTCTTCTTCCCTCGTCGCGTGGAGGGGTGGAGGGGCGTGTCGTCTAGTGGTTGAATTCTTTTTTCTTTCTTTCTGCCGAAACATCGCTGCTAGAACAAACACTTCATGACCGACTCGGAAGACAAACAATCTTTTGAATTTAATATCTGTTTTATTTCAAGCGTTAGTTATCCGTCAGCTGGGAGATATTAACTAACGTCGAGAGAGAGAGAGAGAGAGAAAGAGAGAGAGAGAGAGAGAGCAAATTACTGCTTTCGTAATTACTTATCAATTAAGTCTTAACCATTCGTGGAGGAGGGGAAAGAGATTTTTCGCCTGTGTTTTCTTAGGGAAATAATTCCCTTAATTATGTTGCAGACTACAGTGTAAAAATCACGTCTGATAGGTTCGCCTCCAAAACCCAGACTGCTAAAACTCGCTTCTCACGAAGAACGAGTGACGTCACGGATCCCTCTGCTTCCCACGCAAAAGACCGTGACGTCACCGAGCCTCTATTGCAGGTGCGCATTGACCCTTGATCTGAGGTCTCGTCACGCGGTGACCCTGTCACGTCTGTGAGCTCCGACTGTGAGAACAGGCCCTATTCTGCACTCGACTGCACGGGTCCACCCGCACTAATTCGCGCAAGTCAAACTAACGATTTCCAACAGATACGTCCATTCTCATAGGCCATTATCCAACAGTACTTTATGTCTAGAATCCTTATTCCAACTTTGATGAAAATAAATGACAGCATTTTGATTTTAGAAAATGCATAAAATTTGAGGTTTCAGCTTAAGGGACCCAAAGAAAATTAAATCTAGAGAATATTTATTAAAGAAACGCTTATTTTTTTATCAGATGTAAAAAGGCGCCTCCAGTCGCTAATATGGTACCTTTGGCTAAGATCAAAGTGTAGTATCTGTTCCGATGGATACTGCACCCCATAGACTGGTATTGTCTTGGTCTTCGGGGCTTGATTCACGCCGGTCTATGGGTCGGTCCTGTGCAGTTCTAGGAGGTCCACCCTCCCAGGCTTCGCCTCCCCTCTTTGGGGAGGAGTAAGTTTATTGCTTACTGCCTGAGGCGCCCCTACCGGGGAATGCCGACGGGGCTGCCCAGGCAATTTTTAAACCCCACTTTCCCGACCCGACCTTGGGTCACATCTTACTTGTGGGAGTAAGATAAAAACTGGCCTTGTGCCTAACTCCTGGAGAGGAGTAAATCAATACTCCAAATGTAATTCGAAGATTAATAGATATACTAACATTCGTTATTTTTAAATGTTTTTTTTTCAAAATATTTTTTTTCAATCAGAGGGAAGTAATTCTGTATAGACGAAGGCAAGTCCACGCCATCCCCTTTTAAAAGATGGCGACCTTTTGAAAATACTTCCCACTCCGACAAAGTATTTACCAAATCGTTTCAATCGAATTAAATTTTCTTCTTAACAACATGCTGCAACGATCGAAAAGAAAAACCGACGAACCAGAATCATTTTACTTTATATTATTTCTGTCTGTTTGTGTCTGTCTTCCTGTTTCTCTTCCCTCTCTCTCTCTCTCTCTCTCTCTCTCTCTCTCTCTATATATATATATATATATATATATATACATATATACATATATATACATATATATATAGAGAGAGAGATAAAAGAAAAAAGAGTGATAAATATGCGACGATTGTCCAAATTTATTTCAAATTTCAATTGTTCAATACAAGGTGTATTCAGTAATAAACTAGTGTTTATTATTCTTTCCTTAAGCCAAGGCTTTTCAAAGATCGAGATACTTCAATGGATTATGCTCCGATGACCAACTCGACAATCAACTAAATCCTATCCATTCACTGTGGAGGTTCCCAGATGCCGGAGAGCTTTCTACTCAAATAGCTTCTTTCCTAGTGCTGCTGGCTTCTGGAACTCCCTCCCTTCCCCCTGTTTCCCGACAGTACTGACATGCAGAAATTTAAAATGAATGTAAACAGACATCTCGCTGCGCAGATCCCTGATTAGGTTGACTTCTCCCAACCTCCCCCCTTTTCTTTCTTTAAAATTTGTAAAGTCACGTGGTTAGATTTGGGATCTTTTGGTCTTCCCGAATTCCAGGCCAAAGATTCATCTAGTCTGGTAGAGTATCACGCTAAGTGTAAGTGCTGTTACTAGAGGCAACATCGCATGGAGAAGGTGCACTATTTCTCGCATAAGCCAGTGTAGGGTAGCCATACTGACGGGGATCTTATTTGTGCTGCGAATACTATGTCATTTTGAATATATTTAGTCAGGGTTTATTTGTAATGGAAAGTATCCTCATGCCAGGTTGTCCTGACAAACCCCTGTACAGAGAGACCTTAGATACTCGAGGACAGTGTCTAGCAGACATTCGTTCTTTCTGGCATTCAAGTTTTTTTTGGCATTCAACTGTTCTCTCTCTCTTTCTCTCTCTCTCATATCGTCCCTTCCCTTAAAAGAAGTAGAACGCTCTGGACGTTAAACTCGCCGATAAAGTGTTAAAATTATCACCGTTTATTCGCTATTTAAAATTGGCCGAGTGGTTAAAGACGTCGGATTTGAGTTGAAAAATACTTGTGATCCGGGGTTTCGAATCGCATGACCGGTAGTGAATAGTCATATCTCTATGCTGATGAGTCCCGATTAAAAAAGGACGAAATGTATACGTACATACATAATAAACAATAACAAATATTTATTATTATTTGTCGAAAAAGTAGAGCACTGTAAGTGTAGTATTAACACAGCTTGACGTCACTAGCTTTAAATGTATCGTTCCTTCCCTTAAAAGAAGTAGAACGCTCTGGACGTAAAGCCCGCCAGTAAAGTGTTAAAATTATCACCGTTTATTCGCTATTTAAAATTGGCCGAGTGGTTAAAGACGTCGGATTTGAGTTGAAAAATACTTGTGATCCGGGGTTTCGAATCGCATGACCGGTAGTGAATAGTCATATCTCTATGCTGATTAAAAAAGGACGAAACGTATACGTACATAGATAATAAACAATATATATATATATATATATATATATATATATATATATATATATATATATACCGTATTTCTTAATTGGGAGAGTGCTCAATTATTAATGCAAAAGTAAAATTAACTAGATAATTAATAAGAGCATGATATTTATTAATATTAAATAAAGTGTTACAACAACATCCGGACCAAGGTTTCAGATCCGAGAAAATCGGACCTTCATCAGTGGAGTCGTATAGCTTAATGAGTGAGAACAACCGCCAGGAATTTCAAAATATTGCCCGTTGGAAAGATTTAAAATTGTCACGTGCGTGGAATATACGTGGTCAGTTATGGAAAAGTTTCAGATCAAAACAACAGCGACGCTGTACATCAAGTAAAGTAAGAAATTAAATGGGAATAACGTTAACTGTTGGACAGATGGGAACCTAGCAGGTTTAAATTGTCACGTGCGTGGAATTACGTAGCCCGTTATGGAAAGGATTCAAATTTAACTAATAGAGACGCTATATATGTTATCGAAAGTAAATGGAGATAACGTTAAAAATGAAAATAAATTCATATTAAGTTAAAAATTATATTGAAATAATATGTTAAAGTGATAATATATTACTAAAAATATTAAATAATAAATCATTAAAAATAAAACTTATAATTAAATAAATTGTAGTCACACCATTTATAAATTTATGAGGGTACTAATCATAAAAAATTAAGGTACTAATAATAAAAGGGGGGGGAATAAAGAAAGATGAAAAAGAATAATGAAGAAAAATAAATATAGAAAAATAAAGAAAAATAAAGAAAAATAAAGAAAAATAAAGAAAAAAGAAGAAAAATAATAAAGAGTAAATAAATACACTGTTAGATAAAATAAAGGATAACAAAATTGTGTAAAAATAAAAATAAAAGATAAAAGGCAAGAGAAGGAAAAATGGGGATATGGGGTACTCCACATTAGAAATTTTAAATTAGAATTTAAAATTTAAAAACAGTTATATACATAAATATAAATAATCCATAATTAAAACATGCAATAATAGAAATCAAGTTTAGGGCAACAGTCGGGATACCATACAGTTCAATCCGAAATTCGGAAGCCGAATCCATCATCGTGAAATCCAAAATCCTAAAAGTCTGTATTCTGGGTACTCTGCGGTTATGACCTATGTATTTTGTTCTGCCCAATTTATCAGAAGTGCCTTTCTCCTGTGAATACAGTCCTTATATATCTCCCCTTTTTTGTTTAGGCATATAATGTTAGGGTCATTGATGGTTCGCAAGATGTTATATTTTTCAGCATCGCAAAGTGGACAGCAGCCTGATATTGGGGAATATGGTTTTCGCCTTTCAATTAGTTTCCAACTTATGGTAAAAGGTGTTCCCTCATCCTTTAGTCCCCAGATACGAGCCCTTAAAGCCTTTCTGGCGGTTGTTCTCACTCATTAAGCTATACGACTCCGCTGATGAAGGTCCGATTTTCTCGGATCTGAAACCTTGGTCCGGATGTTGTTGTAACACTTTATTTAATATTAATAAATATATATATATATATATATATATATATATATATATATATATATATATATATATATATATATATATATATATATATATATATGTGTGTGTATCGAGGCAGCATTTTTTCTTTAAGACACGTATTATTAAAAATAACCGACAATTTTTGTCTGGTTATTTTAGTGTTGATCCCTTCAATTTTCCGGATTAAAATCTTAATCTCGGAAGGAAATTGGCTGATGAAACTGCCATAGTGTACATGTTGGTCCAGAGTATAATACCTAATAAACATAGTTAAATTTTCCCGCCATAACTAATTATAAATCTCACTCCAGGTCTTTACCTGTTTGTCATTATTCCACTGACGATGGACCCAGACGGGTCAGAAAGTACTCTGGACCAACATGTCACTATGGCAGTTTCATCAGCCAATTTCCTTCCGAGATTAAGATTTTAATCCGGAAAATTGAAGGGATCAACACTAAAATAACCAGACAAAAATTGTCGGTTATTTTTAATATATATATATATATATATATATATATATATATATATATATATATATATATATATATATATGTGTGTGTGTGTGTGTGCGTGTGTGTGTGTGTGTGTGCGTGTGTGTTCGTGTTATACCATGCTCTTTTAATGTGCCCGGAAGCTTTACGTAAAATTATATACTTGAACTGTCCAGAGACTTATCTTTCAAATTTAGAGTTCGCATTCAACGTATATTATAACAGTTTCTCTAATATGCATTCTTTATGTTCCTATTTCCGTTAACTGTAAGGAATTTATTATTCGTTGATAGTTATGGGCAAACGAGATATTTCATAGTCTGTAAAATACAGCGTCTCATGTAACCATGTGCGCGTGTGAACTCGTTCATTGATAAGACGAATGCCTACGCATGTATTATAAACGATGTTAGGAAATATATATATATATATATATATATATACATATATATATATATATATATATATATATATATATATATATATATATATATATATATATGTATATATATATATATATATATATATATATATATATACAGGGTGGGCAAAAATAAGGGTCCTATTTTAAAAAATTCATAACTTTTTTATCTATTGATTTTTTTTTTTTTTAGAATAAGTAAAGGACCCCTTCCGAAGCAAGCATGAGCCGTATTAGCCCTAAGAAACGTACCCTCATTTAGAAAACATTATTTTTGCTTAAAAAACTCAAAACAGTGTAAAAAACAATACTTTAGTTTTTGTAAGTTTTAAGAAGTGTTTTTCGGCTAAAATTTGTTTTGTTTATTTCAAAAAATCTCGGAAGGGTCAGTCTACACACACATAAAGTTTGGTGAGTTTAACTTTTATTTTGTGGAAGTTCAAATTCAAGTTATTCAAATTTAAAGATAGGACCCTTATTTTGGCCCACCCTGTATATATATATATATATATATATATATATATATATATATATATATATATATATATATATATATATATATATATATATTAGATTTCTTGAATGTGAGATGGTATATATAATTATTTCCACAATCAGACAACGCCACAACCTACAACCTATGAAAAGAAATAAACCGGAAGTCCTAGACTCGAGTCTAGGACTTCCGGTTTATTTCTTTTCATAGGTTGTAGGTTGTGGCGTTGTCTGATTGTGGAAATAGTTATATATATATATATATATATATATATATATATATATATATATATATATATATATATATATATATAAGTACTGTGTGGTAGGGCAAGAAAAAATCCAGCAGAGTGCTCGATTAATTAAGAAATCCGAGATTTCGAAGGATTAAGAGCGTAAATATTTATTTATAAAATACAGAAATTCAATGTAACATCAGTACCGTCGGTTTCAAAGCGGGAGGTTGATCCCGATTATCGTCAGCTGATAAACATATTCAGGAATGATGGGACTTATTCGGTCACGTCTGAGATCACGTAGGACGTGATTTGTGTAAAATGGGGGGGGGGATTTACATATGTGTGCGTGAGGGGTTAAATTTAGATTCTAATATTTAAATTGTTAATGTATATAGAATTGTTATTAATTAAAATAAAGCAGAATTAATAACAATTCTATATACATTAACAATTTAAATATTAGAATCTAAATTTAACCCCTCACGCACACATATGTAAAACCCCCTCCCCCCCCCATTTTACACAAATCACGTCCTACGTGATCTCAGACGTGACCGAATAAGTCCCACCATTCCTGAATATGTTTATCAGCTGACGATAATCGGGATCAACCTCCCGCTTTGAAACCGACGGTACTGATGTTACATTGAATTTCTGTATTTTATAATATATATATATATATATATATATATATATATATATATATATATATATATATATATATATATATATACGCACACGCACACGAACACACATATATATATGAATGTCAGAAAGGAACAACAATTAAACGCGGGAACAAATATAACAGAAAAAAAACCCCTAAACAATCGGGAGATTTTTCCGCTTTCGTTCGAACCAACGGACGTCTTCAGAAAAAGTGAATTTTGAGTTTTTTCTGAAAACGTTGGTTGCGTCTTAACGAAACCGGACACATTTCCCGTTTAAAAAATTCATTCCCGTGTTTAACTGTTTTTCGCTTCTGTCTTCCATAAATTCTGTCTCCACAAAGTTTGACTTTATGATATATTGTGTATTTTATGAAAACACACGCACACGCTCGTGCGTACACACACGCGCGCGCGCACACACACACACACACACATATATATATAATGCAAAGTGAGAAAAAATATATCCTATCTTGAATAGTGGACTGTAATACCTCAATCTCTCTCTCTACCTCTCTCTCTCTCATATATATATATATATATATATATATATATATATATATATATATATATATATATATATATATATATATATTATTTCATGTATCCACATAAAATGTTATAAGGAGATATAATTATTTCATGTATCAATTTTCAGTATTTACTTCAACAGTCCTCGATACGTGAGTAGTACGTAGGTAGTAAGTTATGAAAATATATTTATGGCAATTAAGCTACATAGAGGCTCCCGCGTTTCATCCCCGGAGGGAATCTTCAGGCTAATATATATATATATATATATATATATATATATATATATATATATATATATATATATATTTTAGCGGGATGGGGTTAGAAATATCTGGTATAGTACCAAGGCGCGATGCTACTCTACTCGACGAGATGAACCCGTAGATTTTGTTAGATCATCCATCTAGGAGACAGAAACTCCGATATAAAACCTGGGCTTTACATCGTCTCTCAGTTATTGTGCTTCGTCTTGTCACTGAAACCAGACTTTGTAGAAGGAGAGCGCACTCGGCCTGTCGCACAAGCGCACAGCATGGCCATCTACATGTACAAGACCCACGGCGATAAAGATATGATGCCAAGCGTGGCTGTTCGCACTAGCAACGGAAAAACAAAGCGTTACAAAGAAGAAAAAAAGCTATCTTTAACCACTTGGAATATTCGGACACTTTTTGATCGCGAACCTTAACCTTAACCCTAACACCCCTCGATCGAGATGTGTCTGAGAGCCGTACTAGTATATTTGGAAAGGAGCTAGGAAGGTATAAGATCCACATTGCTGCACGGGTTGGCAGAAGTTTGATTCAGCGATGAGGATTAATTGATTGAGGTTGGGGCTGGGTATACGTACTTCTGGAGGTATATACAGGAAGGAGAAAGGCGAATAGGTGGAGTGGGCGTTGCTGTCCACACACAGTTAGTCAATAGAATTGCGCAGCCCCTATGCCTTTCGTGATAGGATTATGCACCTTCGTGTACCATTGGGCTGCAACCGCTTTATGACTGCCCTTTCGGTTTATGCCCCAACTCTTATCAGTGACGAGAGGATATCATGTTCTTCTACCAACATCTCAGGACGGTACTAACCTCGATCCCAAAAGCTGACAAAATGTTTCTTCTGGGAGACCTCAACGCCAGAGTGGGAACAGATCATGAAACATAGACTGCATTGGGGGTAAATATGGACTGGAGAGCGTGAATTGCAATGGTATTCACCTTGTCCAGTTCTGCACTGAATTTGGTCTAGTCATCTTTAAAACAAATTTTTTTTAACATGGTTCACCCCAAACAAGGCAGGCCGCCACTGTAGACGTAAGGGGCTACTGAGAAAAAAGAAGAGGGGAGAAGGTGGGGTGGGGGGTCAGCCTAAATTGGGATTTGCGCAGCGAGATGTCTGTTTACATTAGTTTTAAATTTCTGCATGTCAGTACTGTCGGGGAAACAGGGGGCAGGGAGGGAGTTCCAGAGGCCAGCAGCACGAGGAAAGAAGCTATTTGAGTAGAAGGCTCTCCGACATCTGGGGACCTCCACAGTGAATGAATGAGATTTAGTTGATTGTCGAGTTAGTCTAGAGAATTTACGTCGAGGGGGTGGCACCAGAGTAGCCAATTCATCGGAGCATAATCCATTGAAGTATTTGTAAAACAAGCACAAGGATGCTACATTACGGCGATGGGACAGGGACTGGAGCTTGATTGACAGTGAGGGACCTATTAGGTTGGCAACTCTTTTTTGGACCTTGTCAAGGAGGGAGAGACTAGTAAATGATGCACCAGCCCAGATGTGACAACAATACTCCATGCATGAGCGGATGGTGGCTTTGTAGAGATACAACACATTCTCGCATCAGAAGTCAACGCATAAGGTAATTAGGATCCACCCACGGTCTAAGCATGGACACATCCTCGATTCTATAATTAAGGCGAAACCTTCAAGATGGGTGCATTGTAAGGGTCATGCGGGGTGCAGAGTGTGCTTCAGACGTGCGTGGTAAACTGAAGGTTCATGTCATGCGTAAAATCTCGCTCTCGGAGAGTAAAAGTCCCCAGTTGATGTATCGAGATTTCAGAACGTGAGTGAACGTGCCGATCTACAAGACGCGTTCAAGAATGTAGAGTTTGCTGTTACATGGAATCATTTCAGGACTGTGGTCTACAAGGCTAGCGTCGAGGTTGTTGGTCTTAAGAAGCGGAATCCTCACGAATGGTTCGATGACAATGACGACGAGACTCACTACCTTGTGGAAGATAAAAACAGGCTGCACCAACGATACCTCAGTGCACCCGAAAAAGACCGTGACTTTCTACAGCAAGAGTTCAAGAATGCAAAATCGGCACTTTAGCGCAATATTGGTAAAATGAAGAACCAATGGTGGCTGGATATTTCTGAAAAACAAAACAAAACAAAACAAAAACAAAACAAAAACACAGAAGGCCTATGATAAGAAAGATATGAAAACTATGTACCACTTGATTAGGCATGTTTTCGAACCACAATCCTTATCTATGGTACCACTCAGGTTCAAAGATGGGTCTCTCCTCCATAAAAGATCTGATGGTATTATGAAACGGTGGACTGAGCTTTTCACGGATCTATTTTATAATCCGCCAGTGGTTCATAAATAGTCTATCAACCAGTTTGAGATTCAAAATACTATCAAGGAAATTAATATTTGGAAGGCACCTGCCATTGATCGCATCCCTGTTGATGTTATCCGTTTTGGGGGTGACAGGATCGCTGAAAGAAATCCACTGCTTTATATCTGACATATGGATGGGTGCCCCTGTACCAAGAATTGAATAAACGCAACTTTGATTTCGTTATACAATATATATAATATATATCTATACATTATATATATATATATATATATATATATATATATATATATATATATATATATATATATATATATATATATATATATATATATATATATATATATATATATATATATATATATAATTAACTTGTTACAAATATCCAGGGGGTATGAATCCGAAGGAAGTTGAAACCGGGTTTATGAGAGTGCTCAATGAAAATTCAGAGCAAAATATATATTTTTTGATTTTATTCCATTAGTTGCGACAAAACAGGTTGGAATAAAATCAATATATATATATATATATATATATATATATATATATATATATATATATATATATATTTGTGTTATAATGGAATAATTCTAGGAAGAAATCCGGGTAAGAGAGCTCAATGTGGTAAACAGAGCAAGAATAACGTAAAATATAATAACACGAAATTACATGATTGTCGATGCAATAATTTATTTCAACCTTGCGGTTTTATTCAAGCATCAAATTAGACAATTACATTTTTGAGACTGACAGAAAACTGAATTCACCCTCGACAATTCAAATACAACCAGGGTGTTCAGATTGGCTGCAACCACCACTCTCTCTGGTTGTATTTGAATTGTCGAGGGTGAATTCAGTTTTCTGTCAGTCTCAAAAATGTAATTGTCTAATTTGATGCTTGAATAAAACCGCAAGGTCGAAATAAATTATTGCATCGACAATCATGTAATTTCGTGTTATTATATTTTACGTTATATATATATATATATATATATATATATATATATATATATATATATATATATATATATATATTGGAAATGAAAAAGGAAACCCCAAAAAGGATGTTTTTTTTTTATATATTCATCAACGTTTCGTCTTCATTTGTAAGAATTCCTCAGGATGATAATTTAAAGAAAAATTTCATGCAAGTACGGGAAAATATTGGGTTGACATGATGGGTTGATGAAAAAAAGTAGTAGCCACTACTGGGTGCGCAGGCCCGAGGTCCGGGCTTTGTGAAGTCAGTAGCATGGAATGAGATTAATGAGGATGGTTCTGAGTGAAAAAGTGGAGGGGTGGGGGTGAACGGAAATAATGTGGATGGTTGTTAGTGAAGAAGTGGAGGGGTGGGGAAAAGAGGAGGGGAGGCTCTGTGATTTTGGTGTGTGGGTAATGTCATGGTTTTAGAAAAGATCTGAAAAAATGAAGGTGGTTTGAAAGTGGGAGGGGTAGGTGGGTAAGAGTCTGAGAGAAGTAGTTGAAAGGGTGAAACGGGTGAGGGGAGAGCGGGGAAATTTTGTTGTGGGTAGGTGTTAAATTTTTGGAGAGTAGTAGGTTTTGACCAGTTGGGCTATGTCAAGAATGTGTAGAATGAGTAAGTTAGAAGGTTTGGATTCGTGGCGAATGAAAATGTGTGTGTGTGGGGGGATGAATATATAAAAAACGTCCTTTTTGGTTTTTTCTTTTTCATTTCCCATTACGTCGAATTACCTTCATCCTTCCTTTCTCATTATATATATATATATATATATATATATATATATATATATATATATATATATATATATATATATATATATATATTAGTAAGCTATATTTATGGCAATTAAGCTTCACAGAGGCTCCCGCGTTTCATCCCCGGGGGGAATCTTCAGGCTAAAATGCTAATAATAAATAGACCTAGCTCTACTTACGTATCGAGCACTGTTAGAGTAAATATTAAAAATTGATACATAAAAAATTATATCTCCTTATAAAATTTTATGTGGATACATGAAAGACTAATAAATTATATATATTATATATATATATTTTATATATATATATATATATATATATATATATATATATATATATATATATATATATATATATATATATATATTATATATATATATATTTTATATATATTATATATATATATTTATATATATATATATATATATATATATATATATATAATCTATATATTAATACGATAGCGTGTGTGTTCGTGTATCAAGCTTACATCAAAAGTTCTGCGCATGCGTGCCGCACTTATATTTGGAAAAGCATTCAAGTCACCTAATTTTCTTAATATTTTCAAGTAATTCTCTTTGGTGCAACGGTTATCGACGTAGGACTTTGACGTCGCATATTCCGTTTCGGTTTATAATGGCGATATTCAATCTCCCTGTTTTTTTGTTTTTTTTTCTCTCGACGTTACTCTTTCCCCCGTTTTGACGCGATACTCGCCGACGTTTCCCTTGACAATGTGTCGGTTGAAAGGTACCTTGGGATTTAGTCTGTTAATTTTAGTCGATCTTTTTATTCTTTATAAAAGTTTTTAATCGAATGTCTTCCGACGATTAAATTACTACAAATTTCCTATATTTTTATTCTCTTGTGATATTGTCCTCGACTCGCTATGACTCCGTTCATCCTATTTAAAACCTTGATAAAATTCTGTACCACAAAAAAAAATTTGTTAATAAATAAATATGTATATATATATATATATATATATATATATATATATATATATATATATATATATATATATATATATATATATATATATATATATATATATATATATAAATATATGTATAATATATATATATATATATAAATATATATATATATAAATATATATATAAATATATATTTATATATATAAATATATATATATAATAAATATATAAATATATATATATATATTTATATATATAAATATATATATATATATAAATATATATATATAAATATATATATATATATAAATAAATATATATATATATAAATATACGAGTCTTAGACGTTATTCAACCATTAAAATTATATGAAAAACAAACACCTTTAGTCCCAATATGTATGTATATATATATGTGTATATATATATATATATATGTATATATATGCGTATATATATACATATGTAAATATATATGTATATATATATATGTGTATATATGTACATATATTGTATATATATGTATATATATGCGTATGTATATATATATGTATATATATGTATACATCTGTATATATATGTATACATATGTATATATATATGTATATATATATGTATATATATATGTATACATATGTATATATTTATGTATATATATATGTGTATATATGTATACATATGTATATATATATGTATATATATGTATATATATACATATGTATATATTTATGTATATATATGTGTATATATATGTATAGTTATATGTATATATTTGTGTATATATGTATGTATATATGTACGTACATATGTACTTCTATGTATATATGTATATATGTATAGACATGTATATATGTATAGACATGTATGTATATATATATGTATATATGTGTACATATGTATATATTCATATATGTGTCTTTATATGCATATGTATAATATATATGTATATATAGCGATAATTCTGTCACTATATATATATATATATATATATATATATATATATATATATAAATATATATATATATATATATATATGTATATATATATATATATAGTGACAGAATTATCGCTATTCGGAAATCACGTGGTTTCACCAATTTCTGTTCTGGTGCCACCTCTGACATTTAGCTGTCACTCAAACTCACCTTCACATTCAAATAAGGGCTTCTGTTATGCAACAGATGCACACCAATCTCTTCTGTCTACGTACTGACACTCCAAGGCGTTGATATTTATTTAATATAATAGTGCTCAATAATAGATAGAGCTTTTTTTATAATAGTTTTATTTACACAAACATCTGGCTACACGTCACGACACGTTTCAGCCGGAGCTCTTATAAATCCGCCATCATCAGGAAAACGGGAAAAAATCAATGTCTGCCTTTTACATATTCATTCATAAGGATAGATCAGATCCTCAATTCAAAAAATGTCACGGGATTCAAATTCAAAAAAATTCTAAATGCAAACAGTGTGTTCAAAATTGAGATTTCAGAAATCGGTCAAACTTGAGTTTGGTGACGTAATCGTGAAGGAGGGGATCTATTTTTGACCTTTGCCACTTCATGAGTAGAGAAGAGAAAATGACCTTGTTTGTTGAACTGAAATCAACACATTAATTACTCTTCATATGCGCATCTATTTAATAGTTGCACACACATATATATAAATACACATTAATATATATATATATATATATATATATATATATATATATATATATATATATATATATATTTCTTTATCCGATTTGCCTTATGATGCCGGATATATAAGAGATCCGGTAGAAACGAACGTGCCATGACGTGTAGCCAGATGTTTGTATATATATATATATATATATATATATATATATATATATATATATATATATATATATATATATATATATATATATATATATATTTATATATGTGCGTGTGTGTGTGTGTGTGTGTGTGTGTGAAAGACAAACGGAAAAAACAAATTTAAATACAGGAAAAAAATCATCAAGAGACGAGAGATTTTACCTGTTTCGGTCTGATAAACGTACGTGTTCAGAAAATCTCTCTCTTGATAATTGTTTTTTGTATATAAATTTGTTTTTTCTCGTTTGTCTTTTTCACACATCTTGTCCTTTACGACATTTCATTTTATGATATATCGTGCATTTGATCCCCAACACACCCACCCATATATATATATATATATATATATATATATATATATATATATATATATGTATATGTATATATATATATATATATATATATATATATATATATATATATATATATATATATATATATGGGAAATGGGAAGTTTTCTTCAAATCTTTTTCTAAAACTATGATACTACCTACACACCAAAGACACAGAGCCACCCCCTTCCCTCCTCTTACTCCAGCCCCTCAAAATCTATGCTACAACTCAACACGACAAAAACCTCAGCACCCCCTCCTCTCTCTCCCACCCTAAGACAAATTCACTAACACTCCCACCCTCCCCCGTTTTCATTCACAGCTATCCACATTAATTTCATTCAGTCCCCCCCTCCATTTTGTCACTCACAGCCATCTACATTAATTTCACTCCCTGCCACCGAGTTCTCTCAGCCCTGACCGTGGTCCTGCGCTCCCAGTAGTGGCTACTACTTTTTTCTCATCGACCCATCCTGTGAACCCAATATTTCTATGTACTTGCATGACATTTTTCTTAAAATTATCATCCTGAGGTAGTCTTACAAATAAAGACGAAACGTTGATGAATACATAAAAAAACATATTTTGGTTTTTCCTTTTTCATTTCCCATTACGTCGGATTTACTTCTTTGTAAAATGGTAGGAAAAATCCCAGCAGAGTGCTCGATTAATTAAGAATTAAAGTTAAAAATTAAGAGCATAATATTTATTTATTCTGGAATGTTGTACTAATTTTTCTGTACCAGAATAAATAAATAAATATATATATATATATATATATATATATATATATATATATATATATATATATATATATATATATATATATATATATATATATCCCACCCTCATCAGAGGATTAATTGTGGCCTGATTCAACAAATAAACCGGTTTATGATGATGATGATATATATATATATATATATATATATATATATATATATATATATATATATATTTATATATATATATATAATCAAAATAATGACACGTCTTATCAAGGGCGACTTAATGCAATATTCTGCATACTCTTTATCGCTTAGGAAGTGGAAAAATATTAAAAACAACGCTGTTTTTATCGCCAGTAAAAACAATTACAAATCTACGTAACTTATATATATATATATATATATATATATATATATATATATATATATATATATATATATATATATATATATATATGTATATATAGAAAGATAGATATATAACGGACTGACGGACAGTGAACGTAACATTAGTCTTTTTTTCCTATTAACATCAAAGGCAAAGAATCAATTATTATTTTGCTGAAAAGAATTAACTTTATTTATTGAATCGCGCCTGTCGATTCAAAGCGAGGCTGATGTCTTTTTCCTCTCTTTTCGCTCTCTTTTTCTCTCTCACTTTTTTCTCTCGCCGCTTTGTCTGTGTGTTCGTTATAAGATACATGTTCGTTTCGCCACCAGCAGCCGACAGTTTGCGTTATTTCCAGATTTCTTAGATTCTAATCCAATTAAGTCATAAGTTCCTGAGTGAATCGTTGAATTCGGCCTCCCTCAGGCTTTACGGTTTAACCTCTCCGCAAAGGGTTATTAAGTTTTTTCTTCCTTTTTTTTTTCTTTCTATTTCTTTTTTCTTCTTCTTTCGCTCTCTTTCTTCCGGCTTATATTATAATTTTCCCCATTCAATTATGCACAAAAAAGTAAAAAAAAAAAAAGACGGTAAAAAATGCGTGTACTGAAAGAACGGCTGTTCTTACGATACGTCCACTCGATCTACGCGTTTAGTGAAGTGATGAAAAAGCTATTTACAACCTGAAGGGGGACAGATCTGCCGGTCGACCAACCGACGAGCCCCTCTCTCTCACCCCCCCACCCCCCCCCCCCCACACACACACATCTCACAGGAAAAAGATTCTCAAAAGTAACATTATGTTTTAAATGTCCGGTATATTTATAAACAATTCACTCCTAACAATTTATGTGCAATAATTAATCTAGATCATTTCATAGAAAATAATTGATCCACATCATTTCATATACAATAATTGATGAACATCATTTCATATACAATAATTGATCCACATCATTTCGTATACAATAATTGATCAACAGCATTTCATATACAATAATTGATGAACATCATTTCATATACAATAATTGATCAGCATCATTTCGTATACAATAATTCATCCACATCATTTCATATACAATAATTGATCCACATCATTTCATATACAATAATTGATGAACATCATTTCATATACAATAATTGATCCACATCATTTCATATACAATAATTGATCAACAGCATTTCATATACAATAATTGATCCACATCATTTCATATACAATAATTGATCCACATCATTTCATATACAATAATTGATCTACATCATTTCATATACAATAATTCATCCACATCATTTCATATACAATAATTGATCCACATCATTTCATATACAATAATTGATAAACATCATTTCATATACAATAATTAATCCACATCATTTCATATACAATAATTGATCAACAGCATTTCATATACAATAATTGATGAACATCATTTCATATACAATAATTGATCTAAATCATTTCGTATACAATAATTGATCCACATCATTTCATATACAATAATTGATCCACATCATTTCATATACAATAATTGATGTACATCATTTCATATACAATAATTGATCTACATCATTTCATATACAATAATTCATCCACATCATTTCATATACAATAATTGATCCACATCATTTCATATACAATAATTGATCTAAATCATTTCATATACAATAATTGATCTAAATCATTTCGTATACAATAATTCATCCACATCATTTCATATACAATAATTGATCCACATCATTTCATATACAATAATTGATCTAAATCATTTCGTATACAATAATTCATCCACATCATTTCATATACAATAATTGATCCACATCATTTCATATACAATAATTGATCTAAATCATTTCGTATACAATAATTGATCCACATCATTTCATATACAATAATTGATCCACATCATTTCATATACAATAATTGATGTACATCATTTCATATACAATAATTGATCTACATCATTTCATATACAATAATTCATCCACATCATTTCATATACAATAATTGATCCACATCATTTCATATACAATAATTGATCCAAATCATTTCATATACAATAATTGATCCACATCATTTCATATACAATAATTCATCCACATCATTTCATATACAATAATTGATCCACATCATTTCATATACAATAATTGATCTACATCATTTCATATACAATAATTCATCCACATCATTTCATATACAATAATTGATCCACATCATTTCATATACAATAATTGATCTAAATCATTTCGTATACAATAATTCATCCACATCATTTCATATACAATAATTGATCCACATCATTTCATATACAATAAGTGATCCACATCATTTCATATACAATAATTGATCTAAATCATTTCGTATACAATAATTCATCCACATCATTTCATATACAATAATTGATGTACATCATTTCATATACAATAATTGATCTACATCATTTCATATACAATAATTGATGTAAATCATATCATATACAATAATTGATGCAAATCATTTCATATACAATAATTGATCCACATCATTTCATATACCATAATTGATCTACATCATTTCATATACAATAATTCATCCACATCATTTCATATACAATAATTGATGTACATCATTTCATATACAATAATTGATGTACATCATTTCATATACAATAATTGATTCACATCATTTCATATACCATAATTGATCTACATCATTTCATATACAATAATTGATTCACATCATTTCATATATAATAATTGATGTACATCATTTCATATACAATAATTGATGTACATCATTTCATATACAATAATTGATGTACATCATTTCATATACAATAATTGATTCACATCATTTCATATACCATAATTGATTTACATCATTTCATATACAATAATTGATTCACATCATTTCATATATAATAATTGATCCACATCATTTCCTATACAATAATTGATCTACATCATTTCATATACAATAATTAATGTACATCATTTCATATACAATAATTGATGTACATCATTTCATATACAATAATTGATGTACATCATTTCCTATACAATAATTAATGTACATCATTTCATATACAATAATTAATCTACATCATTTCATATACAATAATTGATGCACATCATTTCATATACAATAATTGATCTACATCATTTCATATACAATAATTAATCTACATCATTTCATATACAATAATTGATGCACATCATTTCATATACAATAATTGATGTACATCATTTCATATACAATAATTGATCCACATCATTTCATATACAATAATTGATGCACATCATTTCATATACAATAATTGATGCACATCATTTCATATACAATAATTGATGCACATCATTTCATATACAATAATTGATGCACATCATTTCATATACAATAATTGATGCACATCATTTCATATACAATAATTGATCTACATCATTTCATATACAATAATTGATGCACATCATTTCATATACAATAATTGATGCACATCATTTCATATACAATAATTGATGCACATCATTTCATATACAATAATTGATCTACATCATTTCATATACAATAATTGATCTACATCATTTCATATACAATAATTAATCTACATCATTTCATATACAATAATTGATGCACATCATTTCATATACAATAATTGATGTACATCATTTCATATACAATAATTGATGCACATCATTTCATATACAATAATTGATGCACATCATTTCATATACAATAATTGATGTACATCATTTCATATACAATAATTGATGCACATCATTTCATATACAATAATTGATGTACATCATTTCATATACAATAATTGATCTACATCATTTCATATACAATAATTGATCCACATCATTTCATATACAATAATTGATGCACATCATTTCATATACAATAATTGATGCACATCATTTCATATACAATAATTAATCTACATCATTTCATATACAATAATTGATGTACATCATTTCATATACAATAATTGATGCACATCATTTCATATACAATAATTGATGCACATCATTTCATATACAATAATTGATCTACATCATTTCATATACAATAATTGATCTACATCATTTCATATACAATAATTAATCTACATCATTTCATATAAATAATTGATCTACATCATTTCATATACAATAATTGATCCACATCATTTCATATACAATAATTGATCTACATCATTTCATATACAATAATTAATCTACATCATTTCATATACAATAATTGATCTACATCATTTCATATACAATAATTGATCTACATCATTTCATATACAATAATTAATCTACATCATTTCATATACAATAATTGATGCACATCATTTCATATACAATAATTGATGTACATCATTTCATATACAATAATTGATGCACATCATTTCATATACAATAATTGATGCACATCATTTCATATACAATAATTGATGCACATCATTTCATATACAATAATTGATGTACATCATTTCATATACAATAATTGATGCACATCATTTCATATACAATAATTGATGTACATCATTTCATATACAATAATTGATCTACATCATTTCATATACAATAATTGATCCACATCATTTCATATACAATAATTAATCTACATCATTTCATATACAATAATTAATCTACATCATTTCATATACAATAATTGATGCACATCATTTCATATACAATAATTGATGTACATCATTTCATATACAATAATTGATGCACATCATTTCATATACAATAATTGATGCACATCATTTCATATACAATAATTGATGTACATCATTTCATATACAATAATTGATGCACATCATTTCATATACAATAATTGATGTACATCATTTCATATACAATAATTGATCTACATCATTTCATATACAATAATTGATCCACATCATTTCATATACAATAATTGATGCACATCATTTCATATACAATAATTGATGTACATCATTTCATATACAATAATTGATGCACATCATTTCATATACAATAATTGATGCACATCATTTCATATACAATAATTGATCTACATCATTTCATATACAATAATTGATCTACATCATTTCATATACAATAATTAATCTACATCATTTCATATAAATAATTGATCTACATCATTTCATATACAATAATTGATCCACATCATTTCATATACAATAATTGATCTACATCATTTCATATACAATAATTAATCTACATCATTTCATATACAATAATTGATCTACATCATTTCATATACAATAATTGATCTACATCATTTCATATACAATAATTAATCTACATCATTTCATATACAATAATTGATGCACATCATTTCATATACAATAATTGATGTACATCATTTCATATACAATAATTGATGCACATCATTTCATATACAATAATTGATGCACATCATTTCATATACAATAATTGATGTACATCATTTCATATACAATAATTGATGCACATCATTTCATATACAATAATTGATGTACATCATTTCATATACAATAATTGATCTACATCATTTCATATACAATAATTGATCCACATCATTTCATATACAATAATTGATGCACATCATTTCATATACAATAATTGATGTACATCATTTCATATACAATAATTGATGCACATCATTTCATATACAATAATTGATGCACATCATTTCATATACAATAATTGATCTACATCATTTCATATACAATAATTGATCTACATCATTTCATATACAATAATTAATCTACATCATTTCATATAAATAATTGATCTACATCATTTCATATACAATAATTGATCCACATCATTTCATATACAATAATTGATCTACATCATTTCATATACAATAATTAATCTACATCATTTCATATACAATAATTGATCTACATCATTTCATATACAATAATTGATCCACATCATTTCATATACAATAATTGATCTACATCATTTCATATACAATAATTAATCTACATCATTTCATATACAATAATTGATGCACATCATTTCATATACAATAATTGATGTACATCATTTCATATACAATAATTGATCCACATCATTTCATATACAATAATTGATCTACATCATTTCATATACAATAATTGATGTACATCATTTCATATACAATAATTGATCTACATCATTTCATATACAATAATTGATCTACATCATTTCATATACAATAATTGATCCACATCATTTCATATACAATAATTGATGCACATCATTTCATATACAATAATTGATCTACATCATTTCATATACAATAATTGATCCACATCATTTCCTATACAATAATTGATCTACATCATTTCATATACAATAATTGATCTACATCATTTCATATACAATAATTGATCCACATCATTTCCTATACAATAATTGATCTACATCATTTCATATACAATAATTGATGTACATCATTTCATATACAATAATTGATGTACATCATTTCATATACAATAATTGATGTACATCATTTCCTATACAATAATTGATCCACATCATTTCATATACAATAATTGATCTACATCATTTCATATACAATAATTGATCTACATCATTTCCTATACAATAATTGATCCACATCATTTCCTATACAATAATTGATCTACATCATTTCATATACAATAATTGATCTACATCATTTCCTATACAATAATTGATCCACATCATTTCATATACAATAATTGATGTACATCATTTCATATACAATAATTGATGTACATCATTTCCTATACAATAATTGATCCACATCATTTCATATACAATAATTGATGTACATCATTTCATATACAATAATTGATGTACATCATTTCATATACAATAATTGATGTACATCATTTCATATACAATAATTGATGCAAATCATTTCATATACAATAATTGATCCACATCATTTCATATACAATAATTGATTTACATCATTTCATATACAATAATTGATCTACATCATTTCATATACAATAATTGATGTACATCATTTCATATACAATAATTGATCCACATCATTACATATACAATAATTGATCCACATCATTTTATATACAATAATTGATGTACATTATTTCATATACAATAATTGATTAACATAATGTCATATACAATAATTGATGTACATCATTTAATATACAATAATTGATCAACATCATTTCATATACAATAATTCATCCACATCATTTCATATACAATAATTGATTAACATCATTTCATATACAATAATTGATCTACATTATTTCATATACAATAATTGATCCACATCATTTCATATACAATAATTCATCCCCATCATTTCATATACAATAATTGATTAACATCATTTCATATACAATAATTGATCTACATTATTTCATATACAATAATTGATCCACATCATTTCATATACAATAATTCATCCCCATCATTTCATATACAATAATTGATTAACATCATTTCATATACAATAATTGATGTACATCATTTCCTATACAATAATTGATCCACATCATTTCATATACAATAATTGATGTACATCATTTCATATACAATAATTGATGTACATCATTTCATATACAATAATTGATGTACATCATTTCATATACAATAATTGATGCAAATCATTTCATATACAATAATTGATCCACATCATTTCATATACAATAATTGATTTACATCATTTCATATACAATAATTGATCTACATCATTTCATATACAATAATTGATGTACATCATTTCATATACAATAATTGATGTACATCATTTCATATACAATAATTGATTGCCATCATTTCATATACAATAATTGATGTACATCATTTCATATACAATAATTGATGTACATCATTTCATATACAATAATTGATTCACATCATTTCATATACAATAATTGATGTACATCATTTCATATACAATAATTGATTTACATCATTTCATATACAATAATTGATGTACATCATTTCATATACAATAATTGATGTACATCATTTCATATACAATAATTGATGTACATCATTTCATATACAATAATTGATCCACATAATTTCATATACAATAATTAATGTACATAATTTCATATACAATAATTGATGTACATAATTTCATATACAATAATTGATTCACATCATTTCATATACAATAATTGATTCACATCATTTCATATACAATAATTGATGTACATCATTTCATATACAATAATTGATGTACATCATTTCATATACAATAATTGATTCACATCATTTCATATACAATAATTGATGTACATCATTTCATATACAATAATTGATGTACACTATTTCATATACAATAATTGATTCACATCATTTCATATACAATAATTGATGTACATCATTTCATATACAATAATTGATGTACATCATTTCATATACAATAATTGATGTACATCATTTCATATACAATAATTGATGTACATCATTTCATATACAATAATTGATGTACATCATTTCATATACAATAATTGATGTACATCATTTCATATACAATAATTGATGTACATCATTTCATATACAATAATTGATGTACATCATTTCATATACAATAATTGATGTACATCATTTCATATACAATAATTGATGTACATCATTTCATATACAATAATTGATGTACATCATTTCATATACAATAATTGATGTACATCATTTCATATACAATAATTGATGTACATCATTTCATATACAATAATTGATTCACATCATTTCATATACAATAATTGATGTACATCATTTCATATACAATAATTGATGCACATCATTTCATATACAATAATTGATGTACATCATTTCATATACAATAATTGATTTACATCATTTCATATACAATAATTGATGCACATCATTTCATTTACAATAATTGATGTACATAATTTCATATACAATAATTGATTTACATCATTTCATATACAATAATTGATTTACATCATTTCATATACAATAATTGATGTACATCATTTCATATACAATAATTGATGTACATCATTTCATATACAATAATTGATTTACATCATTTCATATACAATAATTGATGTACATCATTTCTATATACAATAATTGATGTACATCATTTCATATACAATAATTGATGTACATAATTTCATATACAATAATTGATGTACATCATTTCGTATACAATAATTGATGTACATCATTTCATATACAATAATTGATGTACATAATTTAATATACAATAATTGATCTACATTATTTCATATACAATAATTAATGTACATCATTTCATATACAATAATTGCTCTACAACATTTCACATAGAATAATTGATCCACATAATTTCATATATAATAATAGATCCACATCATTTCATTTACAATAATTGATAACTATCATTTCATATACAATAATTGATGTACATCATTTCATATACAATAATTGATGTACATCATTTCATATACAATAATTGATGTACATCATTTCATATACAATAATTGATGTACATCATTTCATATACAATAATTGATTGCCATCATTTCATATACAATAATTGATGTACATCATTTCATATACAATAATTGATGTACATCATTTCATATACAATAATTGATTTACATCATTTCATATACAATAATTGATGTACATCATTTCATATACAATAATTGATGTACATCATTTCATATACAATAATTGATGTACATCATTTCATATACAATAATTGATCCACATAATTTCATATACAATAATTAATGTACATAATTTCATATACAATAATTGATGTACATAATTTCATATACAACAATTGATTCACATCATTTCATATACAATAATTGATTCACATCATTTCATATACAATAATTGATGTACATCATTTCATATACAATAATTGATGTACATCATTTCATATACAATAATTGATTCACATCATTTCATATACAATAATTGATGTACATCATTTCATATACAATAATTGATGTACACTATTTCATATACAATAATTGATTCACATCATTTCATATACAATAATTGATGTACATCATTTCATATACAATAATTGATGTACATCATTTCATATACAATAATTGATGTACATCATTTCATATACAATAATTGATGTACATCATTTCATATACAATAATTGATGTACATCATTTCATATACAATAATTGATGTACATCATTTCATATACAATAATTGATTTACATCATTTCATATACAATAATTGATGTACATCATTTCATATACAATAATTGATGTACATCATTCTATATACAATAATTGATGTACATCATTTCATATACAATAATTGATTTACATCATTTCATATATAATAATTGATGTACATCATTTCATATACAATAATTGATTCACATCATTTCATATACAATAATTGATGTACATCATTTCATATACAATAATTGATGTACATCATTTCATATACAATAATTGATTCACATCATTTCATATACAATAATTGATGTACATCATTTCATATACAATAATTGATGTACACTATTTCATATACAATAATTGATTCACATCATTTCATATACAATAATTGATGTACATCATTTATTATACAATAATTGATGTACATCATTTCATATACAATAATTGATGTACATCATTTCATATACAATAATTGATGTACATCATTTAATATACAATAATTGATGTACATCATTTCATATACAATAATTGATGTACATCATTTCATATACAATAATTGATTTACATCATTTCATATACAATAATTGATGTACATCATTTCATATACAATAATTGATGTACATCATTCTATATACAATAATTGATGTACATCATTTCATATACAATAATTGATTTACATCATTTCATATACAATAATTGATGTACATCATTTCATATACAATAATTGATTCACATCATTTCATATACAATAATTGATGTACATCATTTCATATACAATAATTGATGTACATCATTTCATATACAATAATTGATGTACATCATTTCATATACAATAATTGATGTACATAATTTTATATACAATAATTGATGTACATCATTTCATATACAATAATTGATCCACATAATTTCATATACAATAATTAATGTACATAATTTCATATACAATAATTGATGTACATCATTTCATATACAATAATTGATTCACATCATTTCATATACAATAATTGATTCACATCATTTCATATACAATAATTGATGTACATCATTTCATATACAATAATTGATGTACATCATTTCATATACAATAATTGATTCACATCATTTCATATACAATAATTGATGTACATCATTTCATATACAATAATTGATGTACACTATTTCATATACAATAATTGATTCACATCATTTCATATACAATAATTGATGTACATCATTTCATATACAATAATTGATGTACATCATTTCATATACAATAATTGATGTACATCATTTCATATACAATAATTGATGTACATCATTTCATATACAATAATTGATGTACATCATTTCATATACAATAATTGATGTACATCATTTCATATACAATAATTGATTTACATCATTTCATATACAATAATTGATGTACATCATTTCATATACAATAATTGATGTACATCATTTCATATACAATAATTGATGTACATAATTTCATATACAATAATTGATGTACATCATTTCATATACAATAATAGATGTACATGATTTTATATACAATAATTGATGTACATCATTTCATATACAATAATTGATGTACATCATTTCATATACAATAATTGATGTACATCATTTCATATACAATAATTGATGTACATCATTTCATATTCAATAATCGATGTACATCATTTCATATACAATAATTGATGTACATCATTTCATATACAATAATTGATGTACATAATTTCATATACAATAATTGATGTACATCATTTCATATACAATAATTGATGTACATCATTTCATATACAATAATTGATGTACATCATTTCATATACAATAATAGATGTACATCATTTCATATACAATAATTGATGTACATCATTTCATATACAATAATTGATGTACATCATTTCATATACAATAATTGATGTACATCATTTCATATACAATAATTGATGTACATCATTTCATATACAATAATAGATGTACATCATTTCATATACAATAATTGATGTACATCATTTCATATACAATAATTGATGTACATCATTTCATATACAATAATTGATGTACATCATTTCATATACAATAATTGATGTACATCATTTCATATACAATAATTGATGTACATCATTTCATATACAATAATTGATGTACATCATTTCATATACAATAATTGATCTACATCATTTCATATACAATAATTGATCTACATCATTTCATATACAATAATTGATCTACATCATTTCATATACAATAATTGCTCTACAACATTTCACATTGAATAATTGATCCACATAATTTCATATATAATAATGGATCCACATCATTTCATTTACAATAATTGATAACCATCATTTCATATACAATAATTGATGTACATCATTCCATATACAATAATTAATCTACATCATTTCATATACAATAATTGATCTACATCATTTCATATACAATAATTGATCCACAACATTTCATATACAATAATTGATCTACAACATTTCATATACAATAATTTATCTACAAACTTTCATATACAATATTTAATCTACAAACTACCATATACAATAATTAATCTACAACATTTAATACACAATAATTGATCTACATCATTTCATATACAATAATTGATCTACAACATTTCATACACAATAATTGATGTACATCATTTAATATAAAATAATTGATTTACAGCATTTCTATACAATAATTGTTGTACATCATTTTATATACAATAATTGATGTACATCATTTCATATACAATAATTGATCACCAGCATTTCATATACAATAATTGATGAACATCATTTCATATACAATAATTGATCTAAATCATTTCATATACAATAATTGATGTACATCATTTCATATACAATAATTGATGTACATTATTTCACATACAATAATTGATCTACAACATTTCATATACAATAATGTATCTACCTCATTTCATATACAATAATTGATCTAAGACATTTCATATACAATAATTGATCTACAACATTTCATATACAATAATTGATCTACAGCATTTCATATACAATAATCTATCTACAACATTTTATATATTATAATTGATCTACCACATTTCATATACAATAATTGATCTACAACATTGCATATACAATAATTGATCCACATCATTTCATATACAATAATTGATCTACAACATTTCATATACAATGATTGATGTACATTTGCATATACAATAATTGATGTACAACATTTCATATACAATAATTGATCTACAAAATTTCATATACAATAATTGATCTACAACATTTCATATACAATAATTGATCTACAACATTTCATATACAATAATTAATCTACATTTTCATATACAATAATTGATCTACAACATTTCATATACAATAATTGATCTACAACATTTCATGTACAATATTTTATCTACAACATTTTCATATACAATAATTGATCTACAACATTTCATATACAATAATTGATCTACAACATTTTATGTACAATAGTTTATCTACAACATTGCATATACAATAATTCATCCAAATAATTTCATATACAATAATTGATCCACATCATTTCATATACGATAATTGATCTACATCATATAATATGCAATAATTGATGTAGATCATTCGATATACAATAATTGATCTACATCATTTCATATACAATAATTGATGTACATCATTTCATATACAATAATTGATGTACATCATTTCATATACAATAATTGATGTACATCATTTCATATACAATAATTGATGTACATCATTTCATATACAATAATTGATCTACATCATTTCATATACAATAATTGATGTACATCATTTCATATACAATAATTGATCTACATCATTTCATATACAATAATTGATGTACATCATTTCATATACAATAATTGATCTACATCATTTCATATACAATAATTGATGTACATCATTTCATATACAATAATTGATCTACATCATTTCATATACAATAATTGATGTACATCATTTCATATACAATAATTGATCTACATCATTTCATATACAATAATTGATCCACATCATTTCATATACAATAATTGATCTACATCATTTCATATACAATAATTGATCTACATCATTTCGTATACAATAATTGATCTACATCATTTAATATACAATAATTCATGTTCATTATTTCATATACAATAATTGATGTAGATTATTTAATATACAATAATTAGTCTACAACATTTAATATACAATAATTGATCTACAACATTTCATATACAATAATTGATCTACAACATTTCATATACAATAATTGATCTACATCATTTCATATACAATAATTGATGTACATCATTTCATATACAATAATTGATGTACATCATTTCATATACAATAATTGATCTACATTATTTCGTATACAATAATTGATCTACAACATTTCATGTACAATAGTTTATCTACAACATTGCATATACAATAATTCATCCAAATAATTTCATATACAATAATTGATCCACATCATTTCATATACGATAATTGATCTACATCATATAATATGCAATAATTGATGTAGATCATTCGATATACAATAATTGATCTACATCATTTCATATACAATAATTGATGTACATCATTTCATATACAATAATTGATGTACATCATTTCATATACAATAATTGATGTACATCATTTCATATACAATAATTGATCTACATCATTTCGTATACAATAATTGATCTACATCATTTAATATACAATAATTCATGTTCATTATTTCATATACAATAATTGATGTAGATTATTTAATATACAATAATTAGTCTACAACATTTAATATACAATAATTGATGTACATCATTTCATATACAATAATTGATCTACATCATTTCATATACAATAATTAATCTACATCATTTAATATACAATAATTAATCTACATCATTTCATATACAATAATTGATCTACATCATTTAATATACAATAATTGATCTACAACATTTCATATACAATAATTGATCTACATCATTTAATATACAATAATTAATCTACATCATTTAATATACAATAATTAATCTACATCATTTCATATACAATAATTGATCTACATCATTTCATATACAATAATTGATCTACAACATTTCATATACAATAATTGATCTACATCATTTCATATACAATAATTGATCTACATCATTTCATATACAATAATTGATCTACATCATTTTATATAAATAATTGATCTACATCATTTCATATACAATAATTGATCTACATCATTTAATATACAATAATTGATCCACAACATTTCATATACAATAATTGATCTACATCATTTCATATACAATAATTGATGTACATCATTTCATATACAATAATTGATCTACAACATTTCATATTCAATAGTTGATCTACATCATTTCATATACAATAATTGATGCACATCATTTCATATACAATAATTGACCTACATCATTTCATATAAATAATTGATCTACATCATTTTATATACAATAATTGATCTACATCATTTCATATACAATAATTGATCTACATCATTTAATATACAATAATTGATCCACAACATTTCATATACAATAATTGATCTACATGATTTCATATACAATAATTGATCTACATGATTTCATATACAATAATTGATCTACATGATTTCATATACAATAATTGATCTACATCATTTCATATACAATAATTGATCTACATCATTTCATATACAATAATTGATGTACATCATTTCATATACAATAATTGATGTACATCATTTCATATACAATAATTGATCTACATGATTTCATATACAATAATTGATCTACATGATTTCATATACAATAATTGATGTACAACATTTCATATACAATAATTGATCTACATCATTTCATATACAATAATTGATCTACATCATTTCATATACAATAATTGATCTACATCATTTCATATACAATAATTGATGTACATCATTTCATATACAATAATTGATGTACATCATTTCATATACAATAATTGATGCACATCATTTCATATACAATAATTGATCTACATGATTTCATATACAATAATTGATCTACATCATTTCATATACAATAATTGATCTACATCATTTCATATACAATAATTGATCTACATCATTTCATATAAATAGTTGATCTACAACATTTCATATACAATAATTTATCCACAATATGGATCTACACCCCTTCATGTGCAATAATTAATCTTAAACATTGCGCTCCCTGTCACCGACTACACTAGAATTCCAACATGCCCAATAAGAATATAAAGAAGAAGAGAAACCAGGGGTCATACGTCTATGGTAAAGGGGTTAAAATCGGGGGGGGGGGGTGTAGGCATAGTTACACATTGTGATTCGTCTTGTACTCAAATTATGTGATCATCACAGATGCAAATGTGGACTTTCGATTGACGATTTTGCTCCTCATCCCTCCGGTCGTCGTTGTACAGAAATAAGCGACATCACCAGAAGAGGTCTCGATACAGGTGGTCCCTCTTCTTCAGTCGAACCCTGGACCTTCAATCATGGTGTCGTAAAGCGACCCGATAGGATTACCACCTGCTCTCTTTTTACGAGGAACGAGTCGTTAATTTTGATATGTTAGCTGTGGCGACACATTTTCGACGAGAAATTTGGTCAGCTCAGCAATTGAATCTCTTGTCTTGATACGACATTCACCTGAGACGGCATGATTGTCAGCCAAGAGATGAGGAATATTATGGGAGTGCTAATATTGATCACAGGTACGAATTGCATTTGATTAATTATTGTAATTAACAGAGAAGCAGCCCCTCGAAAATGTGTTTCACAGGCGGAAAGCTTTGTCTATGGAAATTCTGCCGGGCGCTAATCACTTGGAAACTCACTTTCCGTTGTGGTAGAAGTTAGAGTTATTGATTTAGTTTTTGGTTTTGTTTTACGGCATATCAACAATGGTCGGGTTATTTAATGCCAAATCCGGTCATTTTGCTAAAAGTTTTTATCCTTCAAGTTTTTGATATCTTCAAATATTTATTCATGGGGTTTGGTTTGTTTCTTTTATTTTACGGCATATCAACCATTGTCGGGTTATTTAATGCCGAATCCGGTCATTTTGCTAAAAGTTTTTATCCTTCAAGTTTTTGATATCTTCAAATATTTATTCATGGGGTTTGGTTTGTTTCTTTTATTTTACGACATATCAACCATTATCGGGTTATTTAATGCCGAATCCGTAGAGATAGGATATTGTCAGGTGTGAGAAGTTTTCTAGCTCGGTAGAAGGAGCCAACCTTTTTTTTGCAGCAGACTTGGCAATGTCGTCTATGTATTTGTATACTTTGTACTCGTAGTTCTTCACCTTCTAAGTAAGTATAGGTATCTGAATAACCCAGATATTATGCATTCTGCTGGAAGTTATGTTCAAAAACGTATAACGTTCTAATTTTTTTTAGACTCAAAAGGAAATAATTTGCCGGTTTGTTATAATTATCTCTCGATTTTTATATTCTTAAGGGGACATAAAAGTGGTGCTAAAATAGGATGTGTCTATATTGAGAAGAGGGGCAGTCATGTTTTTTTTAGGTATTGGCAAATGGAGCTAGTGTCGGAGAAATGTAAGGTGAGTCTTCGGTAAAGTGTTGTGGTAGGGAAACCGATGTAACAATGATGAGTGCCCTCTTCTCAATATAGACACATCCTAGTTAACAATACTAAAATGATACACCACGATACCAACACCAAAAGATTAACACTTCTTGAAGACCGCTTGATAAAAACTAAACATCCCACAATCAATAATGTGAATTACGAAACTAGTCACAACATTTGAAAGTGTCTAGCATAGTAATTAACGTCACCAAATTCTTAGCCGTTAAGCAATCATACTTTTTAATCTTGCACGCTCTTAGAACGTAATCACGTTCGCATGTAACATCTCAATATTATAGACGCTCTTTTTAAAGTTGTAAATGACTAGCTGTTAAAAAAAAAAACTCAACAGTAAAGATATATTTGTAAAGACACCAAGACTAACACCGCCTGAAGATGATTTGACGAATCAAATCGAAAGTACTCGCGAAAAATAAAAGAAAAATGAAACAAGAAACCCACGGAACTTACGTACACCAATTTGACCGAAATACTAAGTGGACTATTCGGAAAAGTGAAAAAAATAAAAAAAGTTTTATCAAGCAAAAACACTCCATGTTATTTACTAATCTTTGCCTATATATAGACGTTGATGAAGAGACGTTTTGGATTAGCTTTATTAATTTATAAAATCAAATACAATAAAGTATTTCAAAAATGTTTTGGAAACGATCGTACGCCATACTGCACTTGATGTTCTAATTCATGGAACAATTGTAATGTTTTAATTCATTGAATGTTATATATATATATATATATATATATATATATATATATATATATATATATATATATATATATATATATATATATATATAGCATAATATAAAATGAAATAATAAAATAAGGTGCAAATCAAATTTTATTAGAATTCAAAGTTCAGGCAAAGTATCTTAAAGTCCTTAACTCATGAGTTTTCAAAGATAATTCTTCTCCTCGGAGGACCATTACCGCAGTGACATCACTGCAGGTGATAAAATTACACTTTGAAAATATATAAAAATATATGCAAAAATGCATAAAAGTATATAACACATCAAATATCTCAGCCCAAAACATACTTTGGTTAAAGCTATACAATCCAAGTCATACAATTTAAAACAAATTCAGGAAAGATATCTAAGAGGATATATATATATATATATATATATATATATATATATATATATATATATATATATATATATATATATATTTGTAGTTTGCTTGAAACATTGCTCGTAAATAGAAATGTAAGTTCGTAATCCGAGGCAGGAGCAATGCGATATAGGTACCGGAAAGTGGAACAGATGAACAAAAATAAATGAGAAGAGAAAATATGAATGGAATCTCAAATCAATTGATTAATATTTCACGATTTAAATACGAGAACAGTAAATAGAAAAAAGTTTACTGTCAAGCAATTTAAAAGGTCCGGAAAAAGGGGTAAACTTTAAACTTTAATTTCAGTCATATTTTTGATCTGTTTGTTTTGATAATGAGAGGTTCTCTCATTATCAAAAGAAACAGATCAAAAATATGACTGAGTGGTCGAAAAGGCGAGATGGACACAACTTCTCATTTATTTTTGTTCATCTGTTCCACCTTCCGGTACCTATATCGCATTGCTCCTGCCTCGTATTACGAACTTATATATATATATATATATATATATATATATATATATACATATATATATATATATATATATACATATATATATATATATATATATATATATATATATATATATATATATATATATATATATTTCTTGAATGTGAGATGATATATATAATTATTTCCACAATCAGACAACGCCGCAGCCACAATCTATGAAAGAAACAAACCGGAAGTCCTAGACTCGAGTTTCGCCCTCCTTTGGGCTCATCAGTAGAACACATCCGAACTCAGGATTCGAAACCCGAGTCACTTGCATGGTAAGCGAGTACTCTGCCACTGAGCTACCTCGCCACATACAAGGATGTCTATCAATTTACACAGATTAAGCAAACCGCGGCGATGACCGACTGTGGAATGTACCTACTCTTTTCAACAAGGGGTGTAGTCATCCAACTACTATGAACCCAGGCCGATGTCTCACAAGTAGGATTTTATACTCGCTAGGACGATGTCATCCAACAAGCTAACCAAGCGAGCAAATAAATATTAGATTTCTTTGAATGTGAGATGATATATATAATTATTTCCACAATCAGTCTAGGACTTCCGGTTTGTTTCTTTCATAGGTTGTGGGCTGCGGCGTTGTCTGATTGTGGAAATAATTATATATATATATATATATATATATATATATATATATATATATATATATATATATATATATATAAATTATATTTATCTGTTTCTTATTGCTTCTTTGGATTCCAGACTTGCTATTTCTGGTTGCAGGCACTATCACGTGACCAGAACCTACTATTTAAAATTATCTTGCCGGATTTTCAAAGTCAGATTTAAATAGCGTCTCTCCTAATATATCAATATTTCGCCATTTCCTTTTCTTTAACATTGGCACATGTTGTTAGGAACACTTAATTGTGATTTCATGTTATTTCTTTGCTCATATACTTTGTCCGGATTGGACTATTTTTCTGGCGGCAGCAAATTAGTCTACAACTCATAATTACTGATGATAATGCATCAGTACACTTTTCTTATTGATAAATAATAATTAAATAACACTTACTATTTCCGCTATAGAAACGTACTTGCAAAAAATACTTGGAAAAGAAATCGGGGTTTTCTTAGTTGACTGCATTAAAATGTTACTGATACTGAATTTGCAAATGGTGTCACTCTAACAAAAACATTATTTACTGCATGACCATTCATAATTTACAATGGGAGTTCTTAGTATTTTCGTATTTTTTTTTTTTACATAGGCAAGACGATAAGCATTTAGATTTGACTTTTGATTTACTTTTTATGTGTATATTCGTAAATAGGCGGGCTTCGTCCTCATTAATTTTGTTTTTGTTGTTTTGGCGATAGCGAAAAGCTTCACTTATCTACTGTGAAGAATTCACCTGAATTCTGTGAGTAAGTCACCTTCCTTACAGTGTCGTACCCTATATGTAGGGACGTCTAAATATTATTGGGTTGGCCAAAAAGTTCGTTCGGTTTTGTAAAGTAGATATTAATGCAATTGATTTCCCACGATCGATTTTAAAACTTGGAGAATGTCTGCGATTTGTCTGGTTGTCAAACGGTAATCTTGTTCAAGTACGGCTTTCAATTGGTCACTGTCGAGCGAAGAGCCCATCTCACTAAAAAATGTTACTTTTCGGAATTGAGCAAACTATTTATGGCACAGCCCTTTCTGTGACAGCGTTCTCTCCATACACATGGCATATCTTATGCAGGTTTACGAAAAACAAAAACAAAATATACAACAAATAACTTTTACTAAAACATTAAAATTTAATTTCCTACCGACCTGTATAATTTTAAAGTGTGGAAACTGATTGTAACATTGATTATCTCTGAATATGTTATCGTTACTTTGACTAAGCCGAACACGAGTCAATAAAAAATGACGGTCGATTTTTTCGCTAATTTCAGGCTTAAAAGATAGTAAGCATAAGAAAAGGTTACCCGGTTAAACGCCAATTAGACTTATTTTCGCTTTAAAAACAGATTTGCAAAAAAATATTTGGTGCTTGTTGCATATCAACCCTGACATGTTAGACCGCTCTTAAAAATAAAATAGCTAAAGAAATGTATAAACTTTGTTATGTACTTACGTGGTAGATGAAAAAAGGACTGTACACCAAAAATTATGCAAATTCATCCAGTATTTATTTAATAAATAAAAAACGATTTTATCCCTCGGTAGATATTTCCACCATTTTGTATCTTAGATTTTCCAGTGGTCAAGGACGATAACTCATATTTTCACGATTTCGGGGGTTGGGGTCTCCATTGTTTACAAAAATGTCAAAATGTAGGTAAAATCATTTTTTTTCTTTTTCTTATAATTTAATAACTACTGGATGAATTTGCGTAATTTTTTCTGCACAATCTTATTTTCAGCTAACACGTAATAAAGTTTATACATTCTTTAAATATTTCAATGTCAGAAGCACCAAATATTTTAATCAATGGATTGATTGTTACAAATACTGAATTTGCAAATGGCGTCTCTTGTATAAAAACATTATTTGCTGCGTGAACATTCATAATTTACAAGGGTATTTCGCTAGCATTTTTGGGAGTTTTTTTTTTACATAGGCCAAACGGTAAGCATTGACATTTGACTTTTAATTTACTTTGTATGTGCTTATTCGTAAATATGCGGACTTATATACATAACCATTACACTCTGACTATCGATCGAAACGTCGTGAATATAACAACCAAGATGGGGATAGCAGTCCGAATAATCGATATACACTTTATATCATCACAGTCTATGTACAGAATAGTAAAACACCTCCTTCATAGTAAGAATGGGTTTCTAAATAACAACGTGGTGCTGTGCATCATAGACATCTAAAGAAAGCCAAATCCAAATAACACGCGCATCATTTTTTTCCTCATCAGACGACTTAAAAAAAAAGATCGATTTCCAACTGTAATTCATCTAACTTTTCATTTTGAAATTGTGGATAGCAGACGACATTTTTATTCAGCCCAACATTTGATTATTTTTTTTCATATCTAACTTCTTTACAGCAAACTGTTATAAACTGTAGGAATAAATCCAAATGTAAGAAAAAATCCAACTCAAAGTCGATACCCTGAAAGGGGCCGAGGCAGTGGTTGGGGGTGGGTTGCAAAAGGAATTGCTCCCTTAGCGACCCAACCAATAGGTCCGGTAACAATATGTAATGGGACAGAGAAAGGATTTCTCTGCAGGAGTAACGATCCAGTGTCTGGTCTATAGTGAGTCGAATTCTGTACTAATTCTGGTCACCACCAAGCTCTAGAACACAATAACACTTCTAACATAGAACTTTTTAACTCACTCCCGGTGAGAGGTAGAACCCCAATTTATAGGCTTGTAACAACCTGCCACCCCCATTCTTAACATATATAAATATCACCTCTTTATCTCTGCTCATGTTGGTCTTATCACCCCCCCCCCCCTTGAAGGCCGGCACCAACAATCGGTATGTATAACTTTCTTTTTTTTTTCTACAAAACGTTTGTTTTGTGTGTTTTTCTTTCGGCTCGGCTGGTTTATTTACTTTTTTTAGCATCATCTGTGCACTTATGAAAAAACTACTGACTAAAGTACGGTCATAGCAAAGACTAAAAACACAATTGAAAGTACAGTTTGCGTAAAAAAAAACAGAAAACACACGAACTCACTTTAAAAAAAATTATAAACAACCAGAAAGACAACAACAACAACAAAACAATTGATAAAAACAATTTAAAATACAAGCTAAACACAAGTTTCTTTCATTACATTTCTTCTTGCAAAAAACAAAAAACAAAAAAAACGAAACGAAAACGAATAACCACTTATCAGTTCGTTCGGCAAAGTTCGTTAACGTTCGCCAGTCTCGAAAGTGTTCAGTGAAACTCGTCGTTGATGATGTAAGTACTGATATTTTCTTGGGTGCCCATTTTTACCAGACGCATTAAAATTTTCTACTGACCTGTATAATTTTAAAGTGTGGAAACTGATTGTAAGATTTATCTCTGAATATGTTATTGTTACTTTGACTTAGCCGAACACGAGTCAATCAAAGATGACATTTTTTAATATTTTTAGATAATTGCTAATTTCAGACTAGATAGTAAAGAAAAATACCCAACCACTAACCCTAAGTCCGGTCGGGTGCCAGTTGGGCATAGGGTAAGTGGTAAGGTTAGTCATAAAAAACTGTTTTAAGGAATTAAACACCACCAACAACGCAGATGGGTCGGCCATATTGGATACTGAATTCTTCGAAAGACAGATATCGACGAAATCTTATATTCAAATAGAAAAAAAAACTTCTAAGAGTTTCAGATTATTCAAACTATGCAGGTCGATAGAAAAATAATTTTATAGCGTTTAGTAAAAATTATTTGTTGTATAATTTGTTTGCTTTTGATTTCTTGGCTGTTAACTATACTGCATGATTGCCATTACGTGTATGTTTTCGGCTAATTCGTTTGCGTTATATTCCACTTTTAAACACTATCTACGTTTAGTATTTTCTTTTACTTACTAATTATAGAAATGCATATTCAGTGTGGAGTTGTTAAAATGTAAGGTATTCTTTGTCGCAGGTGATCTATTTGTGCGAGTCTATAACCCCCCCCCCCTCACCAACGAAAATCGCATTTCTAAGTAAAAACTGACGTATCAGGTAAAAATAAGTAACCTCACAAAAAAAAAATAGGAAAAATTATCGAGTAGGATTTTAATTAAAATAAACAAAATTAAAAAGCTGTTCTTAATATGGGGTTTTATTTACTCCTCCCCAGGAGTTAGGCACAAGGCCAGTTTTATCTTACTCCCACAAGTAAGATGTGACCCAAGATCGGGTCGAGAAAGTGGGGTTTGAAAGCCAGCGCTCGAGAGGTGAGCACTCTGGCCATTTAAAAATTGCCTGGGCAGCCCCGTCGGCATTCCTCGGTAGGGGCGCCTCAGACAATAAGCAATAAACTTACTCCTCCCCAAAGAGGGGAGGCAAAGCCTGGGAGGGTGGACCTCCTAGAACTGCGCAGGACAGGCGTTACTACACTTTTTCTTAATATGGGGTGTGTGTGCTTTGTTAACTCCTAAGTGGGACCTCTTAGGAGACTTTTATCCCCTATTTTTAACTCTTCGTAACTGAGAGCGGGTCAATATTGAATCGTAAAAAATGCGATAAAATTGATTTTTTACTTTTAATTAAAATTCTACTCAATAATTTCCCCTAATTTTTGTCACTTCTTTAGTTTAGCTGTGAATCAGAATTTATTTGTTTTCAATTTTGAAAACATGGGCAGACAATCAACCGGAAGTAATATAGAATTAGAAGTTTTTATCCCAAACAATCAATAAAGCGAACAAAAATAACAGCGAACAGTGTTTTGAATTTAATAATGTAAACTTTTATAAAACGAATGACCAACATCGCTATTTTTTCTTCGTATAATTTAAAACTTTATAAAAACGAAGAGTTTGTTTGATTTTTTTTTATCATACAAACAGTCAACATCGCAGATTGAGGTCATTAATATCCATTTTTGGATAAAAAAATTCAAAGTCTGAATTACTTCCGGTTGATTGGGTTTGGAGTGAATGTAACACTTCAAAATTGATTTCTAGTTCACAGCTAAACTAAAGAAGTGCTTTTAATTTTGCCTGATACGTAAGTATATGCAATAGGTTTTATTTGGAAATGCGATTTTCGTTTTTGGAGTTACGGACTTGCACCGATCGATTTTTTTAAATTAATAAATTCGAAAGTTTTTCTCTCATTTACCTAGCTCGAATCTAGAAAGATAATTGCATATACAGAGTGTTTGGAGAATCGATAGCATAATTTCGGGATTGTGTTGGTAGTTTTGTAACAGAAGGGGGGTGTTGGTCCCTTCCTTACATTTATCGCACGGAATGAATTGAATGAACAACAACCGAGTAACAGGCAACAAAAAAGGGTTTATTTAACAGAGGGTTGGAACTGTGTCCCAGTGAAGAAAAGAGCAAATATATTCCAAGTGGAGATGGCTGCTGCTGGAACGATGCAGGGGAAAGGCAGGAGAGAGATGTTTCTTCGTTGCTGGCCGATTTCTCTCTGCTGAATTCTTCAACTGACCAGGTGGTAGAAAATAGTCCATGAGGGGACAGTTGGTATCAATACGCCTTGCAAGCGGATTGGTCAGCGTATGACCAATTTGCCCACAGGGGACGAGAAGAAATAGATCCTATTTCAGTCTGCTACAGTTTTATTTTACGGCATATCAACCCATTTCAGGTTATTTAATGCCGAATCAGGTCATTTTGGCAAAAGTTTTTGTGCTTCAAGTTCTTTATATCTTCAAATGTTTATTCATGGTGTCTGGTTTGGTTGTTTTGTTTTACGGCATATCAACCTTTTTGGGTCATTTTTTATGCCGAATCTGGTCATTTTAGTGAAACTATTTAAGCTTCAAGTTCTTTATATTTTCAAATGTTTATTCATGGTGTCTGGTTTAGTTGTTTTGTTTTACGGCATATCAACCTTTTTCGGGTTATTTAATGCCGAATCAGGTCATTTTGGTAAAGGCTTTTCTGCTTCAAGTTCTTTATATGTTTAAGTGTTTATTCATGGTGTTTTGTTGAGGGGAAGGGAGAGAGAAAGGAGAGTGGAGGGAAAGGGAAAGAGAGGGAAATTGTTTTTTCTTTTGGATTTTGCAGAACATGATTGAGTTTTGCAAAGAAAAAACCCAACAATGTTTGGTGCATTTTGAGCCAGGAAGTCAATAACTTCAGACAGCCTGATTTTGTAGCGTCAGTAGGTTCTATTTGACCCATAGGTACTACCACTCCGGGCCAGAGTGGACCTGTGAGCAATAGCAACTAAGGGTCATCTCCACATTCCCCACAGCTCCCAAATGGAGGCCTCGCAACTAGATGTCTGTTAAGGTCATACTCGGGATCCATAACTTCGGGATTGTGTGCTATATGTGTAAATAATGAAAAAAAGGGTCCCCATAAGCATACGCACAATGTGCGTGATAGTGCGCGTTTTTCTCTACATATTGAACATCAAAACGACATTTAAACAAATAATACATTGTCTTTAGATAAGGATGAACAAACATTCGTCTGCTCAGTAAACTTTTGAATTTTACGAGTGTAGCGAAGCCACGCCCCGTTTACTTACAAAATACGGAAGCACAAATAGGTAATAATTCAGACTATTAAAAATAACAAAAACATTTTTTCTTTTTTCAATTTTCAATATTAAAGGTACTTATACAATTTGCGATATATGGCCGCTTCGAATATATCCGTGCTCAAAGCAAGCAACTTCTATAAAAAAAAGCCATGCAATATTTCTTCATGTCGTCAATTTATATTAATAAAAGCAACTCTGATCAAGAAAGATAAAAGTACGTGTACATATAGGTTGTCTAGAAAATTGATGGAACGACTTCGCGATTATGTTCTATATGGTTAAATTGTGGCCGACGCCACAACCGGCCAGGGGATATTTGTTGCGACCCCTTTCTTTTTTTGTTTACTCAGCCCTTCTTCGTCTCTGAGGTAAAGAAGAGGGGATGATCTCGTGAAAGCACGTTGGCCGAAGATTCCGGTCAATCAGGAACCAACAGGTCAGCTTGACCACGCGTGATTTGACTCCCTATAAAACAAGTCACGCACTCTCTTTTCTTTCTCTTTTTCTTCCGCTTTCCGGCCGAACGCACACAGAGGAGATCGTCGATAACCCCCCCCCCCACCGGCTCGACCGAGGAGGTGGGAGAGGTAAAAGTCAAAAAGTAGGTAATCTCTTTTAATTCCTACCACGAATAACAAACTTTTCTTCAAGCACACACGCGCATTTCAATTGCCACAAAAATCCCTTTACATCAAACGCGCTCGCATATTACACATTCGTACAAACATAAACTTACAAACGGAACTTTTGCACTCCTTAAAAATATGAACTCTACAAAATGTCTTAGTCAAATAAATTGCTTTGTCTAATATAAATGTTTTACTCTTAATTATTGATTTTACAAGGCTTTATTATTCCTTCGCTTTCTTTCTAATATAATTTCAGATATTATAGTAATGTTCTCCTTCTCCCTTTGTTTGTTTTATTCTGTTAATTTTATCCATACGTGGTCGGGCCACTTCGACAAATCCACACGTGGTCTGGCCATATTAAATAGTGGGAATGACATGCTGCTATAAAGGCATCTCCCCCACAACGTTTGGTCGGGGGATCCCACATGGGTATAACCCTTTGTCCAAGAACAACCCCCGGCCATAAAATAACAAAAAAAGTTCCCATAAACAAAAGTCCGTAAACGTTTGGTTTCCGAGTTATAGCTGATCACTATACTTTATTGTAAACATTTAACATGTACAAAATATGTGATAGTGGGCTGTTATTTCTGCATACACACATAAACACTATTGTACATATAGACAGACACCATCACGGTGACAGGACTATAGGTAAAATAATCCTGTGACTAGTGTTTACACATACATCAACAAAACAAAAACAAAACAAAAAAATGACACCAAACAAATATAAAAGCCGTGGGACTCAGAAGAAAGATATGAGCTTCATTATCGCAAGATGCTCCTTTGATAGCCAATATGAGAACCCGGTCGGCATCCTGCGAATGTTGTCCCTTCTTATTTAAAAAAAAAATGTTGTGGGACTGAGCATCATAATTGCCAGGTGCTCCTTTGATAGCCACTATGGGAAGCCGGTCAGCACCCTGCGAATGTTGCCCTTATTATTTCAAACAAATATAAAAGTTGTGAGACTCATAAGAACGATCTGAGCGTCATGATCGGCAGAGGATCCTTTGATAGCCAATATGGGCACCCGGTCGGCATCCTGCGAATGTTGCCATTTCTTATTTCAAACAAATATAAAAGCCATTGAACCCAGAAGAAAGATCTGAGCGTTATGATTGGCAGGGGCTCCTTTGGTAGCAAATATGAGAACCCGATCGGCATCCTACGAATGTTGCCCTTATTTCAAATAAAAGCCGTGGGGCTCAGAAGAAAGATCTGAGTGTCATAATCCGCAGGGGTTCCTTTAATAGCCAACATGGGGGACCTGGTCAGCATCCTGCGAATGTTGCCTCTTCTTATTTCAGGTAACACACTACAAAAGACCAAATACAGGTGAATAAACATGATATGAACAAACGAAAGACCACACAGAGGAAGAAATTGACCACAAATGGAAATGAGATTAGTAATAAGAGTACTATTACAAAAGCAACTTTTCCCGAAGTTATGCCATCGATTTTTCAAGCACCCGGTATATACCCGGTATATCTCTTTTTTTATTTTTTTTTTTATTGTACTTCGCTGTAAAGTCTCAGAAATTAAGAGCCCCTTCCTGTGGCTAACACTTGATCTCTATATAAGATACATAGATATCCGAGTGTTCAACTAAAGTTCTCCCTTCTCTCTCAAACATTGTAGAGAAGTAAAGAACATTAATGTTCCTCTCCATAATTGACCAGCTAATTATGTTATAATATATCTTTCTTTTGGTCTTACTGATTTCCAGGAATTCATCTAGTCTGGTGGAGTATCTAGGTAAGTGCTTTTACTCTAAGTAACATCTCTAGAAGGGTTTACTTGTAGGGGTAAGTATCCTCATGTCAGGTTGTCCTGACAACCCCTTGTACAGAGAGACCGAAGACACTCGAGGATGTTGATTAGTAGGTAATTCAAACTCTCCTATATACATATATATATGCTTTAAGCTGTCTCTTTCTACCAACTCGCACATGCAGGGTGCACTGCATATTAAGATCAGTGATCATTTTCATTATTATTGAGAATGTCTTAAAAGATAATGGATACATCCTGCAAGAATGCCAGCGTGGGGAGTCTATAGTGAAGAAAAGGTTGAACAAGCCACAACCGTACATCTCCTGAACCGACTTGAGTCTAGAGGCAAGGAAAAGTTTAGAACGACTGAAAACGATGCTGGAATAAAGTTAAGCGACGTTAATTCTGGTGAGTGCTAGATGGGTGACCATTTGGGAATACCAGGTGCTGTATGTGAGAAGAAGATGACACCTTCATTCGGCTCTTCGTGTAAAACTATCATTTACCTAATGTCTACCTTACTCAACGACTACGGCTGTTGAAAGACTGAATGCAGTTTTATCATGGTACACTAATTTTACTACAGCAACAGACTACAGTCAATGGTATATGGATTCGTACCTTTCCATAGGGTATTAGTGCAGTATTCCCGAGAGAACTCGCACACCTGGCGCGACACTCGTCTATCGCCACTACATCATACGAACCTTATGTTTCGGAATTTTTTTAGATGAGGATTGATAATTTGTATTCTTTGTATTATTCGGACTACTGTTCTCATTTTAGATGTTATTCTCACAACGTTTCGGCTGATGTAACCTCCGACCTTCTTTAGGTACATTTCGTCAGACTCGAGGAAACGTTGTGAGAATGACAGCCAAGATGAGAACAGTAGTCCGAATAGAACAATTAATGACTCTTCTTCTTTTTCTTCTTCTTCTTCTTCTTCTTCTTCTTCTTCTTCTTCTTCTTCTTCTTCTTCTTCTTCTTCTTCTTCTTCTTCTGCTTCTTCCTTCTCGTCTTTTTTTTTTTCTTTTCTTCTTCTTTTTATTTAATAATAATAAATAATATAACATACTCTATTCAAAGAGCTTCGTCACATGATTGGGAACAGAACTTCCGTCCAAAGGGGAGGGGGCGGTTGTTCGGTTGTGTCAACACATTTATTTATTTGTTTGTTATGCCTTCTTGGGCATCTCCCCTTTAACTATCTTCTCAATTCAACTGTTAAAAAAAATAAAACTCTTAGTACAGTATCGATATCCAGATCAAATTCTGTTAAATATTTCATTTCATAACTCCCCAAAAGTGCCCCCTCAATTTCTCCCTCCTACCACTTTCTCTGAATTCATCCAACTTCATTTTAAACTGATCTACGCTAGTGCTGTTCTTAATCCAATCAGGCAACTTATTCCAAAAACATTACTCTGTGAGCAAAAAAAACTTAACTGGTTAACAGATCTAGTTTTTGAAAACTACCTTGACAACCTTCCAGATCTAGGAGAAATACTAAAAAAATGCCCACCATAGTTAGAAATGCCATTTATTATCTTGAAAGTCTCAATCATATCACCTCTCATTCTTCTCTCCAACAAAGTAGTCAATCCCAATTTGTCCAATCTCTCCCTGTAACTGCACTCCTTTACTTTACTTATTAGTTTTGTCACCCTACTTTGTACGCCTTCCAGTTTCAATATTACATTCCAATTTCCATATCTAGTCGCTGGAGCCCAGGCCTGGCTGCAGTATACTATATGATGTCTTATTAGAGCTTGATATATCCTTAACACAACATTTGTCTCCCTCGAAATAATATTCCTAACCATCCACCCGATCATTCTATTTGCCAAAATATGATTATTTGCCTTAAATGTCGGTATTAGCATATTATACTGAATTACATGCTAAAGGTATCTTCAGGCTGTATTTTTTTGTATGGAGGTTTAGCGGTCGTCGGTATTTACCCCCTTTCCACCGCAAGAAGGTGTGGGACGAATAAGCTAGCACAGAGGAGATGGTGCACTTTGGCCCGTTAAAAAATGCCTGAGCAGCCCCATCAGCATTTCTGCTGAGGGCTTCACGGGCAGTTAGCTAAAAATAAACTCCTTCCCAACAGAAATAACTCTTTGACCTTTTGGCTAGGAACAAAATGTAGTATCTGTTCTGATACTACACTTCACCTTTCTGTCTTCTGTCGGTGAAAGAGAAATCCTTCTAGACTGAGGATATTTTTAAAATTTTTGTTCCAATCCAGAGTGCCCCTTTTTGGAGAGCTGGATTTTCCTCACATTATAAACCGACCTTGTCTAACTTTGCCCTCGCGGAGAGGTAAGTAAAAAAGAACTCCTTCTCAAATCGAGAAGGCAAGGCCTAGAAGAATGGACGTCCGACAGTTGACAAGAACAAATACCACAGCCCGACAGAAAAAAGGGCCACCGCTGTCTCAATGACCCAGACTCTGCCGGGCAAATTGTTGAGGGCGGATCATCGACTGGTAATATTAGCATAAGCGACCGGTATCCCCAAATGGTCACCTATCTCTTACTGGTCAGGTTCAACGTTGCTTAACTTCGGCGATCTCACAAAAACCGGGTTGTCAACGTTATTAATACAACTTAATATCTTAGTAACTACCGAATGACTATCTTATAAAATACAAATAAGAAACAGATTAGTAGATAAGTATCAATATGTCCATTGATGTATGTTAGGGACAACCACTGTAATTCGCTGTGATATGTAATATGTATGAATGAATGAATGAGTAATATGCGTCTTATTGATGTATGTTAGGGACAACCACTGTAATTCGATGTGATATGTAGTATGTATGAATGAATGAATGAATGAATGAGTAATATGCGTCTTATTGATGTATGTTAGGGACAACCACTGTAATTCGCTGTGATATGTAGTATGTATGAATGAATGAATGAATGAATGAGTAATATGCGTCTTATTGATGTATGTTAGGGATAACCACTGTAATTCGCTGTGATATGTAGTATGTATGAATGAATGAATGAATGAATGAGTAATATGCGTCTTATTGATGTATGTTAGGGACAACCACTGTAATTCGCTGTGATATGTAGTATGTATGAATGAATGAATGAATGAGTAATATGCGTCTTATTGATGTATGTTAGGGACAACCACTGTAATTCGATGTGATATGTAGTATGTATGAATGAATGAATGAATGAGTAATATGCGTCTTATTGATGTATGTTAGGGACAACCACTGTAATTCGATGTGATATGTAGTATGTATGAATGAATGAATGAATGAGTAATATGTGTCTTATTGATGTATGTTAGGGACAACCACTGTAATTCGATGTGATATGTAGTATGTATGAATGAATGAATGAATGAATGAGTAATATGCGTCTTATTGATGTATGTTAGGGACAACTACTGTAATTCGATGTGATATGTAGTATGTATGAATGAATGAATGAATGAATGAGTAATATGCGTCTTATTGATGTATGTTAGGGACAACTACTGTAATTCGATGTGATATGTAGTATGTATGAATGAATGAATGAATGAATGAATGAGTAATATTTGTCTTATTTGTATTGTTTCTTTAATAAGTCTGCTTCCATCATCTTTAGTGATGATGAATAAAAAGATGAAGAAACTACACCTGCCTTCTGTCCTCATCAACAAAGAACGGGTCGTACAAAGGCACCCTTAAATGTACATTAGTCGCAGAATAATAAATAAGAATATTGATAAACCCACACCCCCTGCGTATGTGTGTGTATTTTAGCAGCAGTTTTCCCCTATAAACATTAGCCGACGACAACGACGCCAGCCGGGACTATTTTTACCTGTGACTGTTTCTGTCTGCTCGCCGGAAGTTAAATTCGACGGTCACGTGGCTTGTTACGTCACTACAAACTATCGTACATAGCTAGGTAGTACAATATAAAATATTAAGAATCTAAATGAATAAATGCGAAAGTTTTTTGTTCTAGTTACTTGAACTATATTTAAACCAAAACACCTTAGACTTATTTAATTCACTGGTTCAACCAAATATTTTAAAATGCCCTCTATATGATGATGGGTAAAACTCCCAAACACACCTATGTATATGCTTCATTTGCATATTTATTTGTTTTAAACAGTTTCTAATAAATTAATATTCTGTACAATTCATTCGTAATTTGATTCCCCTATTTTCTTCAAATGACAAGTTAACGGTTTTTAATTTTTTATTTGTTTTTCTTTATTGAAACGTATCCGAAGTTGCACCAATTGATTTTAGTTCTGAAAGTTAAATAAATAACTTAAAAATGATCTAACTAATTAAATATCTTATTTTTATGGCATAAATAAAAATATCGAAAGTTTGGACATTATTGTAGATTAACACGCCACCCCCGATAAAATGAGATTCTATTTTTTCAGGGGATTACGTTTGAATACTCTGAAAAACCTAGCCAAAAAAGAAACAAGAATTTTTTTTTTAGAATTTAGAATAAGGGATCAGTTTAGCATATAAATTTAACGTAAAATAATCCTCTATTTTCATGCTATTCTAGGGTTTTATAGCAGTTTAGTAATTTTTTTGACATTGAAGATGAATTCTGTGCGTTATTTTTTTTCTGGGGAGTGGATGACCTTTTGTGGCGATTATGTGTGGTTTTACGACCTTGCCAGTTGAACTTAGGGTTAGGGTTGAAAACATATAAACTGCCCTAACAATCTAGACCCTTTTTTAACGGTTACGTTTACGTGCGAGTACATTTACACACGCTCAAATAATTTCTTAAAAAAACAAACAAACTCTGCACTGAACGCAATGACTAATATAATAACCCTTTTTTAATAATTAAATTACTAGCAGAACCCGTGTAAATTACACGAAATAATGTTTTCAATACGGGTCCTAATGTAACAAAGCACCCTCTATTTGTTAGTAAGTTACGCTTGCTTTATTATGACCCCCCCTTCTGGATAAGAGTGAAATAATGTTTAAAATAGTAACTCGTGTACGATGGACACTGCGCATATCTACTAAAAAAAGGTTGATACGCCATCCGTTCCAAAAAAAAAACAACAACAAAATAATACTGGCCGATACCCTACTTTTAAAGCAGTCAACGTAATTAAATAGACAATGCCATTAAAAACGCCAACATAAAAACAAAAAATAGTTTTAAGTTTTAAGCAACACAAAAAAGTAGTTTTTAACCAGGTGATAAAAAAATGTATTATTTCTTCCCCTTCCCCTCGAAATGTAGAATAAAAATCTTAGAGGTTAGTTGGGATCGAACTATAAACCGGGCCGAAGTAAAATTAGTACCTCGCTAACCATTGCGCCAGAGTGAAACACATAAAAATATTACTAAACGCAGGCTAGTTGACTGTTTTTCAAAATTTAGGTGCGGCACGCATGCGCAGAGCTTTTGCCGGAAGCGTGACACACGAACACACACGCTATCGTATTAATATATAGATTACTTTACTTTTAAAACTATTTGTTGTTGTTGTTGTTGTTATTGTTGTTATTGTTGTTGTTGTTATTGTTGTTGTTGTTGTTGTTGGTGGTGATGATGATGATAGTAACAGCTACTACATTTCCCATTAAAAAAAATGAATTAAATTTTTTTTTTCTAAATGACAAAACAGATTTATATTTAAAAAAATCTTCATTAAGTTTTTATCTTATTTTTCTGTCTTTAATAATAGAGGCGAAAAGAAAACAAAGTAACCATTTCAAATCACTCATGAATATATAATTGTTTCATTTTACCAATCGACGTTCCGCTTTTTCGTTAAATCATTTCATTACATAACCAGGTTTCAATGGGAATTCATTTTCAATGTTATGCTTATACAAAATCAAATCAGTCGACTTTGAATGTCAAAAAGACCATATAAAATGACCCTTTTTGTAGTTTATGTCCTAATTAATAAAATGTGATTGTTCATACACAGTAAATTTCCACAACATTGGAATATATTAAATAACACCATGACAATCATCTTTTTGTTGCTTTTCTTCAAATTACCAAAATGTGAAATGACAAGTATTTCTATGTTTTTGTGCTAGTGTTGGATAATGGTCCTGTGAGGCCGGACGCATGTTGAAGTGGACGTATGTGTGGGGGATCGTTTGGTTTGGCTTGCGCGATTTAGTGCGGGTAAACCCGTACAACCGAGTGCAAAATGGAGCTGTTCTAACAGTTGAAGCTGACAAACGTTGACAGGGCACCCACGTTGACAAGATCTCAGATCAAGGATCAAGGTGCACTTGCGCATAGGGGTTCTGTGACGTCACGGACTTTTGTGTGGGAAGCTGTGTTTTGCCAGTCTGGTTTTTGGAAGCAAGCCGAACAGACGTATTTCTCTATGTAGTCTGAAATGAAAAAGTGAATTTATTTCCCTAAGAAAATACAGGTATTAGATTCCTTTTTCTCCCCCTCCTCGAATGGCTAAGGACTTAAGCTAGGAATTAACTACGATAAAGTAGTAATTTGATCTCTCCATCAACGTTAGTGAAACATCTCTTAGGGCGACGGTAGACTGACGCCTGAAATAAACAAATCAAAATTTTAAAGATTGTTTGCCTCCTGGGTCGTGGTATGAAGGTTTTTTTTTGTAGACACAGCGGGCGGCGATGTTCCCGGCAGTACGGAAATGAAGAAAGAATCCAACCACTGGACGACATCTAGACGACACCCCTCCACGCGACGAGAAAGAGAAGGTACGAGAAATTAAAGGTATGATTAATTGCTGCTCAGATGGCGGGTGTTTTTTTTTTTGTTTTTTTTTGTTTTTTTTGTTTTTTTTGTTTTTTTTGTTTTTTTTGTTTTTTTTGTTTTTTTTTGTTTTGCTAGTATAATAATAAAGTGAGGATGTATCTCTGGAATTATGTTCTTCAAAACGAAAACATTAATGCAGCCCTTAGGCGACATCAGTTTAGATGAAGTCAACATTATCTATAACTAGAAAACAGCACCATTCAAACGTAAATCTTTTTTTTTTTTTAATAACTTGTTTTTCTCCAAATTACCAAAATGGGAAATGACAATTATTTCTAGTTTATTTTTCTGTAAAGAAGGCTAAAAGGTAAAAGTAAAGGTAAAGGTAAAAGTAAAGGTAAAGGTAAAGGTAAAGGTAAATGTAAAGGTAAAGGTAAAAGTAAAGGTAAAGGTAAAGGTAAAGGTAAAAGGTAAAGGTAAAGGTAAAAGTAAAGGTAAATGTAAAGGTAAAGGTAAAAGTAAAGGTAAAGGTAAAGGTAAAGGTAAAAGGTAAAGGTAAAGGTAAAGGTAAAGGTCGCATAGCCTGGACGCGCACGAGTGTCGTTGCCGACATCGCACACTGCCCATTTGTTAGTATCTTCACCTGTAGGTGCCAACAGACGAACGAGTTTTATTTCACTTCAATTCACGCCAAACGAGGCTATTGAGAATTAGGGGACAGATTTATAGCGCAATCTTAAGTGGGGAGTTGTGCAGCAACATTTCTGTTCACATTACATTAAAATTTCTGCATATTAGTACAGCCGGGGAAACAAGGAGAAGGAAGGGAATTCCGAAAGGCAAGCGGTTCGAGGAAATGAACTACAAGAGTAGAAAGCCTTTCGGCATCTGGGTACCTCTACAGTGAAAGGGGAACATATTTTTCTGCTTGTTAGAGGTTGTCGAGCATATTTACATTAGGGCGGCACGAATGCAGCCAGTTCAACAGAGCACATTGTGGCGATGGGACAGAGCTGGAGCTTGATAGACAGTGTGGGACCTATTATGTTAGAGACTCTTTTCTGGACGCTGGGGAAAGAAGACAGACGAGTGGTTGGTGCACCAGCCCAGACGTGGCAACAATACTCCATGCATGGACTTCTATAGTATATAGGATACTGGCAGGTGTGAGAGCTTAATTACTCTACATCACATTCGCGGAATAAAGGTAACTTGTTTATCTATTATAAACGCAAGCCCACAGTCCGCGTCCGTATCCATTACACGACTTCGACTTGAACATGTGTTGAGCCAACAGTCACACATGCCGAAATAACAACTGCGAATCAGTGGCGATTTGTGATCGGAGTTCGCGCCCGTCGACCGTCGGAAATTAACTTCCTGCACTGAAGATTGCGTTAGCATGAAACGTCGATGTCTGTAGGTAATCAATAATTAATATTTATTTATAAATATTATATATATATATATATATATATATATATATATATATATATATATATATATATATATATATATATATATTATTATTATTATTATTTGTGTGTACTAAGGCAGCATATTTTCATTTAGGCAAACATTATTAAATAACAGTGTTTTTTTCTTGATAAGACTTTTTTCTATTTTTACTTTTTAAATTTTCATTTATTTTTTATTTATTAAACACTTTTAATTTTTTATTTTTCGGAAAATTAAAAAAAAAACGTTTTATCAAGCAAAAACTCTTCGTGTTATTTAATAATGTTTGCCTATATTGGAATCTATATATAAGAAAATAAAAATAATCCCTAAGCGTTTCTGAAACGATCGTACCCCAGACCATTGTTGACCTTGAATTCTTGAAAGTGTAGTAAATAATGTTGTAAATCTATTCATTATATATCTAAATTAATAAATTAATAAATGCAAAATATTTTTCTATTTATCCAAGCATTACGTTTATTAAATTCAATTATATTATTTACCTCCCCAGGAGGTTAGGCACAAGGCCAGGTTTATCTTACTCCCACAAGTAAGATGTGACCCAAGCTCGGGTCGGAAAGTGGGGTTTGAAAAGCCAGCGCCCGAGAAGGTGAGCACTCTGACCATTAAAAATTGCCTGGGCAGCCCCGTCGGCATTCCCCGGTAGGGGCGCCCCAGGCAGTAAGCAATAAACTTACTCCTCCCCAAAGAGGGGAGGCAAAGCCTGGGAGGGTGGACCTCCTAGAACTGCACAGGGCAGACCCATAGACCGGCGTAAATCAAGCCCCGAAGGCCAAGACGATACCAGTTTATGGTGCGTATCAATCGATGATATATTTATCTACCTCCCACAAGGCAAGATGTGACACAAGGTCGGGAAGGTGAGATTAGATAAGCCAGCGCTCGAGAGGTGAGCACTCTGGCCATTTAAAAATTGCCTGGACAGCCCCGTCGGCATTCCCCGGTAGGGGCGCCTCAGACAGTAAGCAATAAACTTACTCTTCCCCAAAGAGGGGAGGCGAAGCCTGGGAGGGTGCACCTCCTAGAACTGCACAGGACCAGACAACCCCCAGTAGACCGGCGTAAATCCAGACCCAAAGGCCCGGACAATACCGGTTTATTAGGCGGGGTAAAAATGATAGGTATTTACTCCTCCCCAGGAGTTAGGCACAAGGCCAGTTTTATCTTACTCCCACAAGTAAGATGTGACCACAGCTTGGGTCGAGAAAGTGGGGTTAAAAGCCAGCGCTCGAGAGGTGAGCACTCTGGCCATTTAAAAATTGCCTGGGCAGCCCCGTCGGCATTCCCCGGTAGGGGCGCCTCAGACAGTAAGCAATAAACTTACTCCTCCCCAAAGAGGGGAGGCGAAGCCTGGGAGGGTGGACCTCCTAGAACTGCACAGGACAATCCCATAGACCGGCGTAAATCAAGCCCCGGAGGCCAAGACAATACCAGTCTATGGGGTGCAGTATCCATCGGAACAGATACTACACTTTGATCATCAGCCAGCGGGGTAAAAATGATATATTTAAGTATTTTCTAACACATTATATATAGTCAACAGAACAGTGCGTAAACACATTCATCCTGATGCTTCATTAGCATAATAATTTTATAAACACCTTCTAATAAATTAATATAATGTACAATTCATAACTGTTTTAATTTTACAGTTTTCTTATACATATATTCAAACGTTTTGTTAATATTAATGTTATTATTATTATTAGTAGTAATATTAATTTCAACGATTTTATGAAAAACATTTAACGTTCGAAATGATTGTTTTGACATTCGAATAACTTCCGGTCACATTTTAAGCATGCGTGTGTTTACACGAATCAACACATTAGATTACCTGGAATAATTTATTTAAAAAAAATTACACACCGCATTGAACGCAATAACTTACAAAGTTTTTCTTTATATATATACTTTATCTTAAAAACTAAATTTGACAACGACGACGGCTCGATAGTCGTCGCAGTTGTTGTCGTCCTCGAAAACAACATGATTACGGTTCTTGGCCTTTTGGCTAAGATCAAAGTGTAGTATCTGTTCTGATGGATACTTCACCCCATAGACTGGTATTGTCTTGACCTTCGGGGCTTGATTTACGCCGGTCTATGGGTCTGTCCTGTGCAGTTCTAGGAGGTCCACCCTCCCAGGCTTCGCCTCCCCTCTTTGGGGAGGAGTAAGTTTATTGCTTACTGCCTGAGGCGCCCCTACCGGGGAATGCCGACGGGGGTTCCCAGGCAATTTTTAATGGCCAGAGTGCTCACCTTCTTGGGCGCTGGCTTTTCAAACCCCACTTTCCCGACTCGACCTTGGGTCACATCTTACCTTGTGGGAGTAAGATAAAACTGGCCTTGTGCCTAACCTCCTGGGAAGGTAAATAAAATAAAGAAAAAAGAACACTTTCTTCATCCCTCTCAGCTTTTTAAATAAATAAAAAAAATCGATTGATATTTTTAAAAAACTTTTTTTCTTCTACTTTCGCATTTATTCATTTAGAAAAATGAATAAATGCGAAAGTATTTTTTACATTCATCCAAACTATATTTACATCAAAACACCAATTAATTGGGGATGGGTATAGTTAAAACAATGGTTTTATTCAGAGACTTCCATAATTTTAACAACAAACTTTGCTAAATTTGTAGATTAACACCCTCAGATAAGTTTAAACAATTTGATTCTAGCGTCATTCTAACTTATTAGGACAGTTAACTAATATATTTTTTAACACTAACCTTAAGTCCGACTGGCAAGGTCGTAAAACCACACGTAATCGCCGAAAAGAGTGGACCCCTGCCCCCCAACTAACGCACAGAATTAATCTCCAATAGCAAAAAAAAAAAAATGGTTAACTGCCATAAAATCCTAGAATGGTCCAGATAAAGAGGATCATTTTAAGTTAAATTTATATGCGACACTGATGCCTTACTCTAAATTCTAAAATAATTTTTTTTTCTACTGCCGCCAGGATTTTCTGGGTATCAACACGTAATCGCCTAAAAAAGTAGAATCGTATATTTTTTTTGGAAGGAACTTTTAATATTTTTTTTTATTATACATGAAAAATCAGGTATTTAATTATTTAGATAATTTCAAAGAAGCTATTTATTTAATTCTCACGCGAAACAATAACACAACTAAACTCAATTGTTTAAAATTAAAATAAAAAAAGGGACATACAGTTAAAAAATAAGATTAAAAAATATAATATGGGTAAATTTGCAGATTAACACACTTCGCTACCCCCCTCCAATAAAAAATATATATTCTGCCTTTTTAGGCGATTACGTGTGAACACCGTGGGAAAATGGAAAGAAGGAAAACATATTTTAGAATTTAGAGTGATGGATCAGTTTTATATATATTTAACCTTAATTGTACGTAATTCTGTGCGTTATTTGTTTTTTCGTGGGGCAGGGGTCCACTTTTTTAGGCGATTACGTGCCAGTCGGAGTTAGGGTTAGTGTTACAAATATATTAGTTAATTATACCCCCCAATTAATTTCTGCCCGGATTGGCGGGTAGGTCTTGCTAGTATATATATAAAATATGAAACTAAAAGTAAACTTTTAGAGGATAGGACCTATAATGAAATGATTTATACGAGATAGAGCAATTATAAAGATAAATGAAGGAAGAGGGATAAAGATGTACGAATGACAAATTTATTTCAACTTCGATTGTTCAATTCAAGGTGTACTCGGTAAAAACATGTTTATTATTCTTTCCTTAAGCCAAGGCTTTTCAAAGATTAAAATCTTATCATCTTTGGGATTTAGGTGGCAATAAGCCTCCCCAAGGTCCCAGTACTATCCGCACCTTTCTAGTGAAAGTGTGTTTAGTGCTCTCCCTCATCGATCTCTTTCCACCCTCCTTGAACCTTCACGATTATTTTGTGTTGTATGAACCACCATTTTATCAGTTTATAAGATTTCTTGCAATTTCGAGTTCCTTCGGATTAACGTGGCGTTGCTTCAATGTTTTTTGTGTTTTCATTTCTGTTGCAAGTTTCATGTCACTGGTTAGTGCTCGTAGTTTACGTGAGTTGGTTTCAGCACTCGACCGTTCTATAGTCTCATATTTCATTTGATTCCAATTTCTCCTCGTCTTTTTTCAGGTTATTGGTATTGACTTCCTTCATGTTCCATTTTTTTTTCCAGTTCTCTGGTGGTGGTATTATTATTATTATTATTATTATTAGTAGTAGTAGTAGTAGTAGTATTAGTATTAGTATTATTAGTATTATTATTAGTAGTATTATTATTATTAGTATTATTATTAGTAGTATTAGTAGTATTATCAGTATTATTAGTATTATTATTAATATTATTATTAATATTATTAGTAGTATTAGTAGTAATAGTATTATTATTATTATTATTATTATTATTGATATTATTATTAGTATTATTATTAGTATTATTAGTATTATTAGTATTATTATTATTAGTATTAGTAGTATTAGTAGTATTATTAGTATTATTAGTAGTAGTATTAGTAGTATTAGTATTATTAGTATTAGTAGTATTAGTAGTAGTATTAGTAGTATTAGTAGTATTATTATTAGTATTATTATTAGTATTATTAGTATTATTAGTAGTATTAGTATTATTATTATTAGTAGTAGTATTAGTAGTATTAGTAGTATTATTAGTATTATTAGTATTATTATTAGTATTATTAGTAGTATTAGTATTATTATTAGTATTATTAGTAGTAGTATTAGTAGTATTAGTATTATTATTAGTATTATTAGTAGTAGTATTAGTAGTATTAGTAGTATTAGTATTATTAGTAGTATTAGTATTATTAGTAGTATTAGTATTATTAGTAGTATTAGTAGTAGTAGTAATAGCTTCATGATCACAAAGAATAGTTATGCGAATTAATTGCAATAAATTCTGATTATGTCAAAGATTTCTAGTTTAAATACTGATGAATCGCTACTTATGAAGGCCGAAAGCCACTCGAGGATAAAAGTTAATGATGAACAATACGATGAGAGGATTGAAAACGATGAATGGGATGAACAAAATGTTGGTTACTTTGAATGTAATGTGAACAAACGTCTTGTTGAACAACTCTCAACTCAGAGTGGCCCTATAAAGCTGGCCCCTAATTCGCAGTAACCCCTTATATCTCAGCGGCAATGTCCCTTGTTTGCGGTGAATCAAAGTATAACAAATATAATTAAGATGGCGGCAAGTATTTGTCGACATTGAACTTGAAGACGACGACCATGTTGTAGTCTACAACGAAGTAGTCTCGTGGTAATGTGTTCCACAGATGAGAAGTTATTGGAAAAAAAGAAAATTCCGTTTGGTTTTAGGTACAGAAAAGAAGAAAGGAAAACGCTTTGCAGTTGTGGTAGGAAGACGAATTCTAGGTTATAATTAATTAGGTTTATTGAGGTTCGCTTGTTTTGCATACATTTTAGACTCTCTCTCAGACTGAGGAACTACGGCATCCTGCGATGCGTGAGGCAGTCAGAGTAAACTGTAGCAGTTACCTCCTCCTTTCAAAACATAACTGCACCGGTTGGCTGTTAGGTGTCGCTTTTTCACCAACAGGTGGCGCTGAAACGCGACACCAGAGTTATCTGCCCTTCGGATTATAAAAACCGGTGCAATCGAAAATTCACCCTCTTGTCTTTTCAATTGGCCTCGGCAGAACGACGCTGACACCAGCGCTCCGTCTCACTCTCTTCTTTTCTCTTCAACTGGCCTCGGCAAAGCAACAACCAACACATGTTTCTTCCGTCAACACGTGGTCAAACAACGGTAACTCATTTTCTTTGTGTACATCTTTCAAAGACTTTTCCCACGACTCACTTCTACACATACGCATTTCAAGAACTGTTTCTTATCGACACACATACACACACCACACACCTCATCATTCCACATTACACACACGTTCAATAAACCTTATTTGAACTACCTCCTTTTGTTTGTTAATTATTACTCTGTCTTTGCATGCAACATTGCTTGATTTAACGTACACGCTAATAGTCGAGGAACACGACCTGCGATCCCAACAAAACCATCGTTTTCCGTCTGAAGCCAGATGCACAGCATCCCTCCAGCTTCTTCCCGTCGCGATCAAATCTCTCTCGATTGTTTGCTTCCAGTTCATTTTTGGTCTTCCTCTTCTTTTTTTCCATCAGGGTCCCACTGAAGCACTTGGTTTGCAAAGCTGGTGATGGTATACGACGTCGGTCCCAAATCTCTTGCATGATCACGCGATATTATTTTCACCGGTAATATGTCCCGCACTAAAAAAAATACCGGACAATCGCAATTTCAAATACAAACAAGAAGTAATTTTCAGAAATGAATTAAAAAAAAAAGAAGTTTTTTCAACGAATAATGTAACAAATGTGATTTTTTTCCGTTTATCTTTTGTAATTTGTAATTAATTGACCTGATAAAAGTTTGTAAAATTACAAAAACATAAAAGTAACTAACTAAATAAAAAAAGATATTAAGTGTTGTTTACTTTCTTTTTCTGCATTCATTTTTTTTTTAAATCAACAAAAAAAATCACATGTTTTACATATTTCGTTTAAAAAACTGTTTATTTTCTTTTTTGTAAATAGATTTTTTTTAAATAAACAGAAACAATCACATTTGTTACATATTTCGTTTCAAAAAACTTTGTCTAGTTTCTATTTTTGTAAATACATTTATTCAATTTTTTAAAATCAACAGGAAAAATCACATTTTTTACATCTTTCGTTTAAAAAACTATTTATTTTCTTTTTTGTAAATAGATTTACTCATTTTTTTTTTAAATCAACAGAAAAAATCACATTTGTTACATATTTCGTTTCAAAAAACTTTGTTTATTTTCTATTTTTGTAAATACATTTATTCAATTTTTTAAAATCAACAGAAAAAACACATTTGTTACATATTTCGTTTCAAAAAACTTTGTATATTTTCTATTTTTGTAAATACATTTATTCAATTTTTTAAAATCAACAGGAAAAAACACATTTGTTACATATTTCGTTTGAAAAACTGTTTATTTTCTTTTTTGTAAATAGATTTATTCATTTTTTTAAAACTCAACAGGAAAAAATCACATTTTTTATATTTTTCGTTTAAAAAAACTGTTTATTTTCTATTTCTGTAAATACATTTATTCAATTTTTTAAAATCAACAGGAAAAAAACACATTTGTTACATTTTCCGTTTAAAAAACTTTGTTTATTTTCTATTTTTGTAAATACATTTATTCATTTTTTTTAAATCAACAGGAAAAAATCACACTTGTTACATTTTTCGTTTCAAAAACTTTGTTTATTTTCTATTTTTTTAAATACATTTATTCAGTTTTGTAAAATCAACAAGAAAAAATCACACTTGTTACATTTTTCGTTTAAAAAAACTTTGTATATTTTCTATTTTTGTAAATACATTTATTCAGTTTTTTTTTAATTAACAGGAAAAAAATCACATTTTTCGTTTAAATATCTGTTTGTTTATTTTCTTTAAAAATTAATTGTTTTTTGACAATAACTTGTTTGTTCGTATTTCAACGATTTCAATTAAAAAAAAAAAACGAACCGCCTGGTATGTTTTTGGACGGAGCGCAAAAAACGGTGCGACAAACATCACGTGATCTCTGCTCCGCAGTCCAAGCCAGCCTAGACGTCGTTTCAAGATTATTGACGATGCAACCTGTTGGTTAGTGCGGTCTCTGACTTCTTGGTCGGTAATTCGATCGCTCCACTTGATCCCTAGAATCTTTCTAAGACATTTGGAATCAAACATGTCTAATTTCCTCTCTTGGCTGATTTTGAGATGCCAAGTTTCACTTCTATATAACGTTGCGGTTATAAAATCTTAATTTAGATCTGAGGGTGAACTTTTTAATTTTCCATATCTTGAAGCGCTGATTAATACATTTTAGGCTTTCTTCTAAATATATGCTTTGACATTATAAGCTAAGTGGAGCAATCCAGGAAAAGGAGTGGCGTCCTCCCCTATATCTCGATGTTTTAGTCAATGAAAGGTGAGACTTCGGGTTGCCTTCGACGACGGTCGATCTATATACGGATTATTGCAACTTGCTAACCCTCTCTGTTTCTAGAAAATGCCTCTCCCCTTAAAAAAATAAAAATGGTAAAACTTGGGAGTTATCCCCGTTTTCAATTTATTTATATATCCGCCATGTTTCTTTGCCCTGTTGTCTTGTTTTGTCCGCGTTTCTCGTAAACGATTACATTTGCTACAACTTACTGTTTTTATTCGTTAATGATAATTTTCTAAAAATCAGATACGTCCTTAGATGGAGTACTGTTGCCACATCTCAGGAGGTGCATCTCAGTGCACCATTTCTTGCCTTCGCAGAGTGCAAAATCGATTCCGAAATCTAGTGGGGGATAATTCTCACAGAAGAGAAGTGAGAGAAGAAAGAAAAAAGCGTACTAAGAAAAAACGAAAAAAAAAAAAGGTTTTAGATTAGAAAAAAAATGAAAAAGGACAAAGACAGAAAATTAAAAAAAAGTTTGTCGATCAGAAAAAAAAGAAAAGAGAATAGAAGAGGACAAAGAAAAAAAAACAACATTTTTTAGATCAGGAGAAAAATAAAAATAAATAGAAGAGGACAAAGACAAAAAAAAAACATTTTTTAGATCAGGAGAAAAAAGAAAAGAAAATAGAAGAGGACAAAGACAAAAAAAACCCAACATTTTTTAGATCAGGAGAAAAAAGAAAAGAAAATAGAAGAGGACAAAGACAAAAAAAAACAACATTTTTTAGATCAGGAAAAAAAGAAAAGAAAATAGAAGAGGACAAAGACAAAAAAACAACATTTTTTAGATCAGGAAAAAAAGAAAAGAAAATAGAAGAGGACGAAGACAAAAAACATTTTTTAGATCAGGAAAAAAAAAATAGAAGAGGACAAAGACAAAAAAAAACATTTTTTTAGATCAGGAAAAAAAGAAAAGAAAATAGAAGAGGTCAAAGACAAAAAAACATTTCTTTTAGATCAGGAAAAAAAGAAAAGAGAACAAAGACAAAAAAACATTTTTAGATCAGGAAAAAAAAGAAAAGAAAATGGAAGAGAACAAAGACAGAAAATAAACAAATATTAGGAAACACATTTCGGAATTTTTGAGAGGAGGATTGATAAATTGTATTATTTATTGTCTGCAAAGACCCGTGGCGCAACGGATACAAGTGCTATGTGATAATCAGTTCTAAGTGACAGACTTCTGGAGGTTGAAGGTTCAATCCTCAGTGCGGGCGATACTAAGAATACAATTACGAATTACTTAAGACTTCTAAACGAGAGCAAGCTACCTTCGGGGATTAAATAAAAGGTTCTGTTCGAAATTACGTACAGATTCGTGAGTCGATATACAGATTCCAGAGTTCGGCGAGACACAAGTTGGAGGTTATATCGGCCGAAACGTTGTGAGAATAACATCCAATATATGAAAAAGAATCCGAATAATACAAAATAATACCAATGTTAGGGTATTTTTTTATAGATTCACTACCGTTTCTTAACGTGTCTCTAAACCCCTTTTTCTTTTCCTATTCCTATTTATTTTGGACCGTTAAAGGATTTGGAGGCGGCGCGGGGTCGCTTGCCACACGGACTTAGGTTAGTGATAGGGGTAAGAGAAAGTTTCTTCTTTTTTAAGTCTGGGTACATTGTCACACGGACCTAGAGTTAGTGGTAGGGTTAAGGGAAACTTTCTTCTTTTTTTATTTTTAAAGCCGAGTATGTTGAAACCCGGACTTAGGTTAGTGGTAGGGTCTCTCCCCTGTAAAACATTCATAGGAAAAGCTCGTCTCACTACAGCCACTGTAAAGAATTCCCAATTTTCCCCTCTGTGTACGTACGGCGACTAAGAAAAGGTTTCCTTTTTGTTTGTTTAAAACTGAGTACTATGCCACCCGGACTTAGTGTTAATGGAGGGTTAACGAAAAAACCCATACGAACCAAGTAATCGGAACATAAAACCCTTGAAAGTAATACCAAATTTGAGAGAGAGAGAGAGAGAGAGAGAGAGAGAGAGAGAGAGAGAGAGAGACGGGGGGGGGGGTGATAGAGTGAGAGAAACAAATCGCCTGTAAATATTTATACATCTCCGTACTTGTAATTTTGCCGATAGGACACAAGTGGGAGGGGCCCGTGTGTCACTGTGGGTCTCCGGGAGGTCACTGAGTCCATATCGTTCACTGTTAATTCTCATGAGAAGGACAAAACTAATGCCGACACTTAAAAGCATTCTACATCTGCCACCCACTGTGACGAACAGTGCCGGACATGCGCGAACTAAGTCGTACAACAACAACAACAACAACAGCAACAACAACAGCAAAAGGTAGCAATCGCGGGTCGTAGCGGTGAGGAAGCAAACAAAAAAGAAGTGGCGTCTATCGAGTTCAATAGATAAAACAATTATTGCTATCGTACAAGTTACACGCAGAATCGATGCCTTTTTTTTTTTTTTTAAATATAAACGAGTCCCCTCTTATCAAGGCACAAAGACCACTCGAGGATAAGGGTTAATGAGTTTTTATTTATCTCCCTTCCACGGCGATCCTGAGTATGACCTTAAAAACACCCAGTAGTGAGGCCTCCATTTGGGAGCTGTAGGGAATGTGGAGTTGCCCCTTAGTTGCCATTGCTCCCAGGTCCACTCTGGCTCGGAGTGGTATTACCTGTAAGGGTCAAATAGAGCCTACTGGCGGTACCAAATCAGGCTATCTGAAGTTATTGACTTTTTGACTAAAAATGCACCAAACATTGATGTTTTATTGTTTTTTTTTTATTTACAAAACTCAATCATGTTCTGCAAAATCCAAAACAAAAAACAACAATTTCCCTCCCTCTCCCTCTTCTTCTCTCTCTCCCCCCCACCCTTCACTCAACCAAACACCATGAATAAATACTTAAACATATAAAGAACTTGAAGCATAAAAACTTTTACCAAAATGACCAGATTCGACATTAAATAACCCAAAAAGGGTTGATATGTCGTAAAACAAAACAATCAAACCAAAAACCATGATTAAACATTTGAAGATATAAAGAACTTGAAGCATAAAAACCTTCACCCAAATGACCAGATTCGGCATTAAATAACCCGAAAAGGGTTGATATGCCGTAAAACAAAACAACCAAACCAAAAACGATGATTAAACATTTGAAGATATAAAGAACTTGAGGCATAAAAACCTTCACCAAAATGACAACAATCCAAAATAACAAAGCTATTCACTTTAAATGATCCACTGACTTAAGACTCAAATGAAGGATATTTCCTTCTACATTCATGGTATTAAATGACCCTTAGGGTTGATGTGCCATTAAGCAATATCTTACCTTACCCTTTCACGGCGAGAAGATTAGACACACGGTCAGGAAAGTGGGATTTGAAAAGCCAGCGCCCTAGAACAGTGTTTCCCAAGGCTTTTACCTTCTTGGAACCCTTCGAATAATAGTGATGCCCCAAGAAACCCCTACATAAGAAAATATTTTACAATCTTATTTATTTATTTATTTCTCCTTCATAATGTACGCAATATTTTTGGTTTTTGAAATATGACTATTTTAATCACCTCGAAATCTGTGCTTATCCAAAGAGTTGTAGCCGCTTACGCGAATGAACTATTTTCTGTCGATTTGCTGGAGATGTAATTCGGCTTGGAGAATCATTGTAATCATCGCCTCTTCACCAGGTGCGCGTCTGCATGTACTAACGAGATTCACGCGCGATCTCTAAAGCCAGATCACGTGATCGACATGAACACTCCAGTTCCAGCCTGTATCTCGAACAGGCACCATGTAAATTCTCCGTTCTCTACCGGACCGACGGTAGATGAATCGAGGGACTCCGGAATGAAGATTATTTCATCTTGTCAACACATACTCAACATTAGGTATTATCTTTTGTATTGTTCCTGTGTTTCTCCTACATAAAACTTTTACCCGGTAGTGCGCCATATTGTTTCATTGTATTACGTCACAAAGAAAAGTTACGCAAACCAATGCACATATCCTTATCTGTTCCGATGGATACTGCACGCCTGTCCTGTGCAGTTCTAGGAGGTCCACCCTCCCAGGCTTTGCCTCCCCTCTTTGGGGAGGAGTAAGTTTATTGCTTACTGTCTGAGGCGCCCCTACAGGGGAATGCCGACGGGGCTGCCCAGGCAATTTTTAAATGGCCAGAGTGCTCACCTCTCGAGCGCTGGCTTTTCAAACCCCACTTTCTCGACCCGATCTTGGTCACATCTTACTTGTGGGAGTAAGATAGAACTGGCCTTGTGCCTAACTCCTGGGGAGGAGTAAATAATATCCTTGTTCCTTTAATTCTGTCTCTATCACATCTACAAAAATTGGCTTTTCTCAGCTAAAATTGGTAAACCTTGAAACAAAAATCAGACATTTTTTCCCTCGTAATGGCGAAGTACAAATCTGTCCACAGAGGTTATTTTTTTTCGATATTCGGCAGTTTACAGACTTACAATCTGCCATGAGAAACACAACATTTCATTTATATCAATGGTTTACGTAAACACATTACCGTAAGTGCATTTAACATCGGTGTTATTCATTTCCGTTGCAATGTTTACTTGGTCTTTTGGCTAAGATCAAAGTGTAGTATCTGTTCCCCATAGACTGGTATTGTCTTGGCCTCCGGGGCTTGATTTACGCCGGTCTATGGGATTGTCCTGTGCAGTTCTAGGAGGTCCACCCTCCCAGGCTTCGCCTCCCCTCTTTGGGGAGGAGTAAGTTTATCGCTTACTGTCTGAGGCGGCCCTACCGGGGAATGCCGACGGGGCTGCCCAGGCAATTTTTAAATGGCAGAGTGCTCACCTCTCGAGCGCTGGCTTTTAACCCCACTTTCTCGACCCAAGCTGTGGTCACATCTTACCTGTGGGAGTAAGATAAAACTGGCCTTGTGCCTAACTCCTGGGGAGGAGTAAATACCTGTCTACTACTTGGCCTTTTGGCTAAGATCAAAGTGTAGTATCTGTTCCGATGGATACTGCACCCCATACAGGTGTTGTCTTGGCCTTCGGGTCTTGATTTACGCCGGTCAATGGGTCTGTCCTGTGCAGTTCTGGGAAGTCCACCTTCCCAGGCTTTGCCTCCCCTCTTTGGGAAGGAGTAAGTTTATTGCTTACTGTCTGAGGCGCATGCCGACGGGGCTGCCCAGGCAATTTTTAAACCCCACTTTCCCGACCCGACCTTGGGTCACATCTTACTTGTGGGAGTAAGATAAAAACTGGTCTTGTGCCTAACTCCTGGAGAGGAGTAAATCAATATTCATTTCCGTTGCATTTCATTCATACTTTTTTTTTGATTCAGACAAATTAATAGGGAATAGCAATTAAATCTCGTTGATTTAATTACAAAGTACATTATATATCATATATTATATATATATATATATATATATATATATATATATATATATATATATATATATATATAATATTTATATATATATATATATAATATTTATATATATATATATATATATTATATTATTATATATCATATATATATTATACTTATTGTATATCATATATATATATATATTATACTTATTATATATCATATATATATTATACTTATTGTATATCATATATATCATATTATATTAATTATCTATATATTATATTATATATATATAATTTGTATATTATGTATATTATATATATAATTTGTATATATTATATATATAATTCATATAATTTATATATTATATATATAATTCATATAATTTATATATTATATATATAATTTATATATTATATATATACAATTTATATATTATATTATATATATAATATATAAAATTTATATATTATATTATATATATATAATTTATGTATTATGTATATAATATATATAATTTATATATTTTTTATATATTATATATATATACAATTTATATATTATATATATTATATATATACAATTTATATATTATATATATATATATATACAATTTATATATTATATATATTATATATATACAATTTATATATTATATATATTATATATATACAATTTATATATTATATATATTATATATATACAATTTATATTTTATATATATTATATATATACAATTTATATATTTTATTATAAATATAATTTATATATCATGTATATATCATTCATATACTATATATATATTATATCAGGGGTGACCAACCTGCCGCCAAAGAAATTCACGCGGCCCTCCAAAATATTGAATATTGAATGTCCAAAAGGATTTTACAAATCAGTATTGTAAAATCGGAATGTCAGTAATCGGCAAATTTTTCTTATCGCTCACTCTCTTTCTTTCACTCTCTTTCTTTCACTCTCTTTCTTTCACTCTCTTTCTTTCCCTGCCATTAATTCGGACAACATGGCTCTTCTCTTGCCTGACCTTTCTCTTTCTCTCCCTCTGCTTCTTTATCTCAATCTGTCTCTCTATATTGCATTCTTTCTCTATTTTATTTGCATCCTTATTAGTTTTTTTTTACATGACGGAAATAGATTTTTTCAAGCTTTCAATTTTGTTATTCTATTCATTTATTCATTTGTTACCGCGCCAACGATTTTATTGTCTTATATTTCAATCATTGCAGTGTCCTGGCAGATTCCAGAGAGATAAGACGTTGGGTATTTTAAACCTAGCCTAGCTTTAATTATCTTTCAAATTTTACCCCAAAATGATTCGACACCATCTGAAAAGCGAGAAATTGAAGACGAATACAGAGTATTTAACACAGAGTGAACTGAAAGGTATTTTTTTTTTTACTGATGTCAGCGTTAAAGCTGTATGTTTGATTTGTCATGATACAGTTGCTGTTCAAGGAACACAATTTGAAACGACACTTTAAAACTAAGCACACCAACTTTGGAAGCAATTTATCAAAGCAAGAACTGCAAAAGAAAGCAACTGATCTGATGAAAAGTTTGAAGAAACAACAAAATGTGTTTGTAAAAACTTCCTCTTTACAAAGGAATGCGGCAAAGGCAAGTTTTTTATTGGCAAATAAAATTGCAAAGCAAAATAAGTCATTTGCAGAAGCAGAATTTATTAAAGATTGCATGGTTGATGCTGTTAGTGTTGTGCGCCCTGAAGTCGTATCAAAAGTGGAAGCCATATCTCAGTCACGAAGAACTATTGTTCGTCGCATAGATGCAATTGTAATGAATATTCAAGAACAGGTGTTAACAGCCAGTGTTAGGTTTTAGTGGTTTTCTATTGTTTTAGATGAGAGTAATGACATTCAGGATATCGCTCAGGTACTCATTTACATCAGAGGAATTGAGGAACACTTCGAAATTACAGAGGAATTGTTATCTATGAAGTCTCTCAAAGACACTGTTACTGGAAAAGATTTATACAACAGTGTCACTAACAGTCTAATCAGGTCTAGATTAAGCCTGGATAAACTGGCAAGTATTACAACTGATTGTGCCCCTTCACTCATGAGCAAATACTGTGACCTTGATGAATAATAAAATCAAAGAAGATTTTCCATCGCACAGTGTGTTGTCTTTTCACTGCATCATACATCAAGAAAGCCTCTGTAAATCATCTTTTAAACTCAAACACGTTATGGATCCAGTGGTGCGTGCAGTGAACTTAATAAGAGCACGGGGACTGAATCACATGCAATTGCGATGCTTCTTGGAAGACATCGAGGCTGATTTTACTGATGGTTAAGTATTGGAAAAGTACTGAAGAGGATGTGGGACGTTAAAGAAATGGTTGTCATGTTATTTTAATATGAAAGACATTTCTTGTGACTTTTCAAAGGAAATGGAGTGTGACGAATGAGTTCGCGATTTTGCATTTGCTGTAGACATTATGCAAAAGCTGAATGAGTTAAACACAAAACTACAAGGCAAAGGTGTATTTGCTCATGAATTGTATGTGGAAGTGAAAGCGTTTCAATCGAAACTTCAACTTTTTGCCAAGCAGCTTAAAGAGCAAAACTTTGTTCATTTTCCTCTGTTGAAAACACGAGCTGTTACACAAGCACTATCAGACAAATACAGTTCCCAGTTGATGACTTTAAGAGATGGAGTTATCAGAAGATTTGCTGATCTAAATGTACAAAAGCAAGGAAATTCCCAAATTGTTACACTTTTATTGTCATTAAGGGTATGCGAGCACAACAGGGCTATGTATTTTACTGGTAGGAATTTTTATTCAGCGTACCTCACACACTTCATCCACTCATGCATAGAGATTTATACTGTAGTGATGTGATAATGAAATGGTTTGGTTGATATGTAGTCATACCCTTAATGACAATAAAAGTGTAAAAATTTGGGAATTTCCTTGCTTTTGTACATTTAGTGTATATGAATTTTCATCTTAACCCTATTAAGGGTATATGATTTCAGTATACTGGCATTTTTCATGGCAACAACTTATGCTCAACTTTTCACGAAATTGTCGATACTTATTCAATATTGGATAAGTTTATTTTTAAAATGCGAGGCAAAACATTTTTGTACGTGATTCCCCCCCCCCCGCCGTATTTAATTTCATGAAATCTGAACCAAATATATAATAATCGATCTAAATTGTAATATTATACAGGGTGGGCCAAAATAAGGGTCCTATCTTTACATTTGAATAACTTCCACAAAATAAAAGTTAAACTCACCAAACTTTATGTGTGTGTAGACTGACCCTTCCGAGATTTTTTGAAATAAACAAAACAAATTTTAGCCGAAAAACACTTCTTAAAACTTACAAAAACTAAAGTATTGTTTTTTACACTGTTTTGAGTTTTTTAAGCAAAAATAATGTTTTCTAAATGAGGGTACGTTCCTTAGGGCTAATACGGCTCATGCTTGCTTCGGAAGGGGTCCTTTACTTATTCTAAAAAAAAAAAAAAAAAAAAATCAATAAATAAAAAAGTTATGAATTTTTAAAAATAGGACCCTTATTTTTGCCCACCCTGTATAAAGCGAAAGAGTCTGAAAAAAAAAACATATCAGATTCATTTATTTGTATTTTATGGTACCGTGTTTTGGTAAAGTTTCCGTGAATTCGTAAATAAAAAGTTGAAATAAATGCAACATCAATGTTTTGAAATTTGTCACTTCTTTTTCTCATTAATATATATACTATAATCTGTTGCATTGCAAAAGAAAAAGAAAACCTAATTAATTGTTAAGAGATTTTAATGATATGAAATGCTTTCGACCATTTAAGAATGTTAATGTTTAAACATCGATTTTTGAAAATATTTTGATGTACCTTCTTTTAATCATAATGAGCAGAAAAATTATTTTATTTCTCCTTTGGCCATCCGTAGATATTCAAAACATCGCATCATAATCCTCATTTTGTATATAAACAGAACCGATACTGAAGAAACAAATAGGATTTCTTTACTTATTTCTCAATATAAAGATGAGTATTTATTTCCCAGTTCGATAATTTAATCTAATAGTACTCGTATAGAGAACAACCCGCGTTTCCGTGATTTCGCGTCGTCAACGTTCAAGCAAGTCTCGAAAGCGCCCGAGAGTCAACGAAACTATTAACCAATCAGGTTGCAGCAAGCAGACGATAACTTAAGGAAGAAATCTGCAGCGCGTTGAATCTCCCGAAGGACTCATTAAGTTCTGTCAGCAACGGTCACTTCTTGCAAAAAATAACCCTAAACCAGAAAATATTAAAAAATAAAACATTGAAAAAAACAAACAAACAAATAAAACAAGAAAAAAAAAAAATCATCTTTTTAAACTTTTCGTTGCACAAAAAGAATAAAGATTTTATTTAAACACATTTGCTTAACAATGGTTCCTTTGGGAAAAATCTAATTAATAACAATTAATAAGATATGGTTTGTTCGTTCTTTTTTTTTTTCATATATGGATTTTCCTTTTATTTTCTTCGTCTAAATTTTGTTATTTGAAACCTTTCTTGAATTTATCGTCTGACAGTCTTCAATTTATCGTCTGTCAATTTATTTTCAACTCTCGGACGCTTCCGAGACCTGCTCAAACGTTTACGACGCGAAGTCACGGAAACGCGGGTCTTTCTCTATAAGAGTACTAAGAACCCAAACTATTTGTCTTTGAAATGTAACTTTCTTTTAGGAAGATTTAAACACTCAATAAATGAAAACAACTGAACTTGTATTACGCATTTTTTAAGGAACGCAGAAAGTGATGACGTATTAAGATTCTATGGTTCGCTTTGGAGGTCCCTATAGATCAAATATTACAATGTACGCGGTAGATGATCACATATTGGATTATAAACTATTCGGTAGGTCACATATTGTAAGAGCACCAACTCAAAGAAAGAAGGTAAAGCCTGGGAGGGAGGACCTCCTAGAACCGGACAGAACCATACCTCAGCCGGACAGAAGCAAGATCATCACCACCTCCAAAATCATTCGGACTCTGTCGGGCTGATTGTCGAAGGCGTATCATCGACTGGTATAAACGAAATTAGGTAAAAATGGCAAAACTGGATAAGTAAGAAAAATGGCACGAGTGAAAGATATGGATTCAAATCTCAGGGTATTATTTACTGAAGTCAACAAAAAAAGTGTATTATTTACTGAAGTGAACAGAACAAAAAAGGGGTAAAAAAAAGACAAATATTATACCAAAGGCAATATAAGTTACTCTTCTACCTACCTGGATAAGTTTATTTGTGTTTTAATTTATTTTAAAGCGTTTTATTTTGTTAAAAAAGAAACTAGTGTCGGCGTTAGAACGAAAAAAAAAGATGGCGCCGATAAAAGCTTCACGAGGACCCCTGATAATCGCTCAAAAATAAGAAATGAAACAAAATACTGGTAGAAACACATAAAAAAATGTCACAAATGCGACTTATCCGTTATCGAATTGGTCCTGCCTTGTGCTATTTTTTACCTATTTATTAACTCGTGCCATTTTTACCGGTGCCATTTTTTCCGGTGCCATTTTTACCGGTGCCATTTTTACAGGTGCAATCTTTACCGTGTCATTTTTTTACCTGTGCCATTTTTTCCTGTGCCATTTTTACCGTATCATTTTTCACCGTTGCCATTTTTACCGGTGCCATTTTTTTCCTGTGCCATTTTTATCGTGCAATTTTTACCGGTTCCATATTTTACAGGTGCAATCTTTACCGTGTCATTTTTTTACCTGTACCATTTTTACCGGTGCCATTTTTTTCCTGTGCCATTTTTATCGTGCAATTTTTACTGGTGCCATTTAACAGGTGCAATCTTTACCGTTTTATTTTGATACCTGTACTATTTTTACCGATGCCATTTTTTACCGGTGCCATTTGTAACGATCCATTTTTACCGATCTCCGGTACGAATAACACCTATTCAAGCTGTGCCAATCGTAGAGAGGTACCCTCCCTCCCTCAAAACACATTATCCAAGGACCTCACTAGGTCTAAATTATCTTCCTCTAGTCGTACTCGTCTAAATTGTGGGTCTGTACGTCTGACAAAATTTAGTTTTGTCAATCATTACGATACCTCTCAGAGCAGATGTCGTTTAAAAAAACCAAAAAAAAACCCAAGAAGGATCCTGCTGCCAGTGCCCTCGTGCCTTCCCTTGTCATTTTATTACCCCTTCCATTCGCATTTTCACCCTTTCCTAAACCCCGTTATTAGCTTCAGTCGGCATCGTCCTCTGTCCCTCAACAAAAATCTCCGTTCGTGTTCCACCCTTAAACTGACGACAGATGAAAAGATTCGACTAGCCCTCTCCGTTTTTTTTCCTTTCGAAAAACTTCGCAACCCATTATAAGTCGTTTTGCCTCCGTAGCACTTCCAGTCAAAGTCACAGCTGACCATAACCCTAACCCAAATATTATCTTGTTCTCCATCTCCCGCTCTTTACTCTCTCTCTCTCTCTCGCTTGTCCCCTTCTTTCTTTCGTTCGTCCGTCATGAAATTTTCTAAAATGAGCATTATACAAACCTCTTCTATCTTCTTGGCATAAAAAGGGTCAATGTCATACATCGCTTTCATATATCTCCATTCCCCTCTCCCCACCTCTCCTTCACTACACACTTACCCCCCTCTATGTCTCTAACTGCCCCTCCCCCTGTCGCTATTTCTATCTACTCAAAACCCTTAATCCGAGACCATTATACTAATTTATTTTCTTTCTAGAACATAAAAAGGGTCACTTACTGTCTTCTTATTTGGTATTTCCCTGCCCCATTCTATCTCCTATTTCCCTCCTCCCCGTATGTCGCCCCATCCCTCTCTCTCTCTCTCTGAACATTCTAAAAAAAAAAAAAATGACTAAGCGTGGAAAAATAACCCCCGTCGTCTAGTTCTCCCCCTTTAGATAGGGTCCCTAGAGTCAAATTCAGTCTGACCTCGTTAACCTCGGAGTCAAGTCCTTCAATTGTCCATAACAGCTGGCCCTCTGTCGTCGGGCCGCCACAAAACGCACCCCAACTCTTCGAACCGACCCACCTCTCTTCATCCTATATCGCCCGAACCGACACTTGCCCGCGGTTTATTCTTCTTTGCGGAACAACACAAGGGATGAGAATATAAAAGCAAGGATTTTTGGGATGGGGGAGGGTGTTTGAGGGTCGGGATGAGGGGAGGGAGCAGATGGTATTGGGTCCGTTTTTCGCCTGTCGTGACGGCCAACACGGGCGACCCCTTGCTCTCAACATAGCATTTAAAAAAAAACAAAAAAAAAACTCTTAACATCGTATCCAATTCAATTTCGAATGTGCTCAGCCGAGGCCATTTAAGTCCGACATGGAAAAATAAATGAAATAAAATAGAATAAAACAAAAGCCTTATACCCACAACCTTATCTTCCAACCTTCGAGTACTCGTCACTTCTAACCCTAACCCTTATCCTAATCTTCTAACCTTCGAGTAATCGTCACTTCTAACCCTAACCCTTATCCTAATCTTCCAACGTTCGAGTACTCGTCACTTCTAACCCTAACTCTTATCCTAATCTTCTAACCTTCGAGTAATCGTCACTTCTAACCCTAACCCTAATCTTCCAACCTTCGAGTACTCGTAACTTCTAACCCTAACCCTTATCCTAATCTTCCAACCTTCGAGTACTCGTCACTTCTAACCCTAACTCTTACCCTAATATTCGAACCTTCGAGTACTCGTCACTTCTAACCCTAACCCTTATCCTAATCTTCCAACCTTCGAGTACTCGTCACTTCTAACCTTAACCCTTATCCTAATCTTCCAACTTTCGAGTACTCGTCACTTCTAACCCTAACTCTTATCCTAATCTTCCAACCTTCGAGTAATCGTCACTTCTAACCCTAACCCTAATCTTCCAACTTTCGAGTACTCGTCACTTCTAACCCTAACTCTTATCCTAATCTTCCAACCTTCGAGTAATCGTCACTTCTAACCCTAACCCTAATCTTCCAACTTTCGAGTACTCGTCACTTCTAACCCTAACTCTTATCCTAATCTTCCAACCTTCGAGTAATCGTCACTTCTAACCCTAACCCTAATCTTCCAACTTTCGAGTACTCGTCACTTCTAACCCTAACTCTTATCCTAATCTTCCAACCTTCGAGTAATCGTCACTTCTAACCCTAACCCTAATCTTCCAACTTTCGAGTACTCGTCACTTCTAACCCTAACTCTTATCCTAATCTTCCAACCTTCGAGTACTCGTTACTTCTAACCCTAACCCTAACCCTAATCTTCCAACCTTCGAGTACTCGTCACTTCTAACCCTAACCCTTATCCTAATCTTCCAACCTTCGAGTACTCGTCACTTCTAACTCTAACCGTTATCCTAATCTTCCAACCTTCGAGTACTCGTCACTTCTAACCCTAACCCTAACCCTAATCTTCCAACCTTCGAGTACTCGTCACTTCTAACCCTAACCCTTATCCTAATCTTCCAACCTTCGAGTACTCGTCACTTCTAACTCTAACCGTTATCCTAATCTTCCAACCTTCGAGTACTCGTCACTTCTAACCCTAACCCTTATCCTAATCTTCCAACCTTCGAGTACTCGTCACTTCTAACCCTAACCCTAATCTTCCAACCTTCGAGTACTCGTCACTTCTAACCCTAACCCTTATCCTAATCTTCCAACCTTCGAGTACTCGTCACTTCTAACTCTAACCCTAATCTTCCAACCTTCGAGTACTCGTCACTTCTAACCCTAACTCTTACCCTAATCTTCCAACCTTCGAGTACACGTCACTTCTAATCCTAACCCTAATCTTCCAACCTTCGAGTACTCTTCACTTCTAACCCTAACCCTAACCCTTACCCTAATCTTCCAACCTTTGAGTACTCGTCACTTCTAACCCTAACCCTTACCCTAATCTTCCAACCTTTGAGTACTCGTTACTTCTAACCCTAACCCTAATCTTCCAACCTTCGAGTACTCGTCACTTCTAACCCTAACCCTAACCCTAATCTTCCAGCCTTCGTGTACTCGTCACTTCTAACCCTAACCCTAATCTTCAAACCTTCGAGTACTCGTCACTTCTAACCCTAACCCTAACCCTAATCTTCCAACCTTCGAGTACTCGTCACTTCTAACCCTAACCCTAACCCTAATCTTCTAACCTTCGTGTACTCGTCACTTCTAACCCTAACCCTAACCCTAATCTTCCAACCTTCGAGTACTCGTCACTTCTAACCCTAACCCTTACCCTAATCTTCTAACCTTTACCCTAACCGTAACCCTAACCCTACCAGATTAAAGTTTCATTTACTTTATCTCCATCATGTCTTTTTAAAAACTTTCCTTTTGTTTCACACTCGGAAGTTTCGACATCGGTCGTGCAACATTTGAACTTCACGGGGTGCTCTTCTAATAGCACGGTACCAGATTGCTGGTCTTTTGAAACGTGACAATGGGACGCTGAAAACCTTCACAATAAAAAAAATGGTCTCAAATCCACGGTCTACTTTTTCTTTCTTCATGTACAATAATTAAGCACCCAGTTTTGGGAAATTTTTAAGAAGATCTCCGCTAAAAAATGTAGTCCCGCTATTCAAAAGAAAACAACTTTTCAGCCTCTTTTGCTTAAACAAATTCACAAAATAAGAATGTATAACTTATTATATACGATTTTAGTATTAAGGGATGTTATTTTTTGGTAATTAAATTTTTCATAAATTAACAAAATAAGAATGTCTAACTTATATACGATTTTAGTATTAAGGGATGTTATTTTTTGTAATTAAATTTTTTATGAATTAACAAAATAAGAATGTATAACTGATTATATACGATTTTAGTATTAAGGGATGTTATTTTTTTGTCATTAAATTTTTCATAAATTAACAAAATAAGTATGTATAGCTTATTATATACGATTTTAGTATTAAGGGATGTTATTTTTTGTAATTAAATTTTTCATAAATTAACAAAATAAGAATGTATAACTTGTAATATACGATTTTTGTATTAAGGGATGTAATTTTTTGGTAATTAAATTTTTTATGAATTAACAAAATAAGAATGTATAACTTATTATATACGATTTTAGTATTAAGGGATGTTATTTTTTGGTAATTAAATTTTTCATAAATTAACAAAATAAGAATGTATAACTTATTATATACGATTTTAGTATTATAGGATGTTATTTTTCGTAATTTAATTTTTCATAAATTAACAAAATAAGAATGTATTTCTAAGATATACGATTTTAGTATTTATGGATTTTATTTTTTTGGTAATTAAATTTTTCATAAATAAACAAAATAAGAATGTATAACTTATTATATACAATTTTAGTATTAAGGGATGTTATTTTTTGTAATTAAATTTTTCATAAATTAACAAAATAAGAACGTATAACTTATTATATACGATTTTAGTATTAAGGGATGTTATTTTTTTGTAATTACACTTTTCATAAATTAAGAAAATTAGAATGTATAACTTATTATATATGATTTTAGTATTAAGGGATGTTATTTTTTTGTAATTAAATTTTTCATAAATTAACAAAATAAGAATGTATAACTTATTATATACGATTTTAGTACTAAGGGATGTTATTTTTTTGTAATTAAATTTTTTATAAATTAACAAAATAAGAATGTATAACTTATTATATACGATTTTAGTATTAAGGGATGTTATTTTTTGGTAATTAAATTTTTCATAAATTAACAAAATAAGCATGTATAACTTATTATATACGATTTTAGTATTAAGGGATGTTATCTTTTTAATTAAAATTTTAATAAATTTACAAAATAAGAATGTTTTATTATTTCGAAGAGTAACTTCTGTCCGACATTGACGTGAATTACATCGCCATCTGGACCAATTGCTCGATAAAACCATTTGATGGCCATTGTTGCAGAGACGCTGCTGATGTAGTACTCCGTGGTTTTGCAAAAAAACTACAGTCGTGGACCAGTGTTGTGAGTCTTAGAAAATTCATGAGCAAAGAAAACTTTAAGGAAAGTTGCACTCAAACACGTATGAAAAGGGTTAACGCGTAAAGAATTTAGCAAGCCGAAAAGTTGTCTCCCTTGGCAGCGGGGTTATTCTTAGCGGACGACTAACTTTAGCACTAGTGGCGGGGAGCTTCGTAAAAAGATCCCAGTTTTGTTTAAATTAATTGAAATTACATTTAAATTCCACTAGACTAATCTTATTTTTCTGTTTTTTTTAAAGATCTGTGCATTGTACTAATAAATATAATACAATTGCAATTGTTCCAGACAAGGCATGAAGCCACTTGCAATAATATAATTATCTTTTACTCGAAGGATGAATACCGTGATTTATTTTTACACAAGATTCGTAAATAATCCAGATATGGCAGAATTATTCCGGAAGATTCTAAAAATTATCAAAAGCTTCTAAAAAAAAAAATATGTTAAACATATCTCTAGCTATTTTAGAAGCATATGAAAATTTTTAGACTAAGTAACAACAACAAAAAAAGCAAATGTAATTTATCTTAGCCCCTCTCCAAAAATCGAGGGGATAAGAATATTAGATTAATCAATAGAAAACCCTTCTAATATCACAATGAATGTTTTTGTCTTCCGTATCTGAGATCTTGAATGACTTCTTTATGAATGCACTACTTTATAAAAGATTCCTAAAGATTCCGTAAGATTCCAAAAGATTCCTAAAGATTCCAAAAGATTCCATGCCAAGTCACACAAGATTCTGCAAGTTATTTACTCCTCGGTGAGGGGTATCCTCTTCTCTTTCCTACAGCCTCTTTTTCACATAAGAGACGTAGCTAGTCTTTCTCTACTCCATCGTTATTTTCATGGTAGCTGCTCGACTGAGCTCCAATCTTTGGTTCCTGCCTGTAAAACATTCACAGCAAAAACTCGTCTACCTACAACTACTATAAATAATTTTTTCTTTCTTCTTCGCTGTGCATGGAGATAAACGGAACTTCCATGAAAAAAGTTTATTTTCAAGAACTGTCTATCTGTGGAACGCAATACCACGGGGGTGCTTCCCAGTTGACTACGACATGGTCGTTTTAAAATCCAATGTTAACAACTTCTTGTTGAGCGTTCCTCTTAATCTAAGTCTGCCCGGATTCAATCCATCGTCTTTTTAGAAGTATATTAAAATCTTTTGATGAAGTAAGAGGGACGTTCAATAAGTAATGACCCTGACCAACTTCCAGTTGTCTGATCTAGATTAAATTTTGCATGTGTAATGATTCATATCTGTATGGGGTATGTTGTAAATAACAGTTCTGAACTAATTGTGGTTTCTGATTTACAGTTGTTTGAACTGAGTCAGGTGTGAAATGGAGCTAGTTGAGTGTCGCGCAGTAATCCGGTTTTTGTATTTGAAAGGACGCACACCAAAGGAGACTTTTGATGAAATGAAAAAAACTTATGGTGATGATGCCCCATCATATGATCTTGTAAAACGCTGGCATCGTGAATTCAAACATGGCCGGAAGTCTGTAGAAACAGCTCCCAAACCTGGTCGTCCCTCTTTTGCCATTGATGAGACATCTGTCCGTCAAGTTGAGGCTGCCATTTTGGTCAATCGACGCATTACTATTCGCCAAATAGCTCAAGAGGTCAAGATTAATATAGGGTCTGTGGAAACTATCATTCATGACCATTTGCATATGCATAAAGTGTCTGCCAGATGGATTCCCAGGTTGTTCGCACCTTTCCAGAAGCAATAACGTGTCGACTGCTCGAGGATGGATTTGGAGATGTGCCAAGAAGATGAGTCAAAGTTTTTCAAAAGACTGATTACACAGGATGAAACTTGGGTCCATCACTATGATCCAGAGACCAAAGCCCAGTCAATGCAGTGGAAGTACTTGAACTCACCACCTCCGGTAGCAAGGGCATGCTCACAGTATTCTGGGACCAGGACGGAGTAGTGATGACAGATTTCCTGGCAAAGGTACCACAATAACAGGAGCCTATTACGCTTCACTTTTGATGAGATTAAGACAAGCTATAAAAATCAAGAGGCGGGCCAAGATGAGCAAAGGTATGTTCGTCATGCAGGACAACGCATGTCGCCAGACCAGAAGCACGGGCGTGTGGTTATGAAATCGTCCTCCATCCCCCTTACTCTCATGACCTTGCACCCATAAGATTCCATAAGATTCCAAAAAGATTCCAAAAGATTCCATAAGATTCTAAAAGATTCCATAAGATTCCATAAGATTTCATGCAAAGTCACACAAGATTCCACAAGTTTAACTTAAGTCTTTTAATGTTCAGGAGTTAAACAATAACTATAATACCACCGTTGTCCAATTTCGTTGATTTTGAATAAACGAAATTAAAAAGAAACACTGTCCTGTTAAGAATTAATTATAATTGATAATTAATATACACGAAAAAAAAGAAAAGGTAGACAGTGGATTTGAGACTATTTTTCGATCGTGTAGCTTTTCAGCGCCCCAAGTTCACATTTCCAAAGACCAGCAACTTGGTACCATGCTATTACCAAAGCTCGCTTCACGGACCACGAATGTATAATTTTAAATTTGTCGGACTACTAATATAAATTTTGAAAATAAAAATAATGCAAATATTTTTATATAATAACATGAAGAACGAGATTCCCCATACGAAACAGTTTTGCACCACTTTTATGTCCAAGACTAAAATGAAAATCCTGATTCCAATTTTGATCAAATTCTATTCCATGATTCTAGAAACTGTCTAAAATTTAAGGCTGAAGTTTAACCCTAAAATGCTTTTTGTTTTAAATATGACACATTCCAACAAAATGTCTATTTAATATAATATTCGACGATAATGTGACAAACTGCAACTTGTTTCACATCTGCAACGAGCCTGTTGACAAGTATGAGTAGGTATTAGTATGATGTTGCGTCAGCACACCCGCTAAATATGTATTTTCGATGTCACGGGCGAGTGTCATCGGTGTGTCATCTGCTTAATTCAAGAGCCTTAACTTTTAAATCTGGTCATTATAATGGTAAGTAAAATTTATTTTATGATTCTCTAGTGTACTGTGATTATTTAGATGCATATATTGTAGTGTTTTGTTATACATGCAAAATTTTATGCAATTTGTTGCACATTTGCAACTTTATTTATTTTTGTTAAATAAGCCAATTTATTTCAAAACATTTATTTTATGATTCTCTAGTGTGTTGTGATTATTTAGATGCATATATTGTAGTGTTCTGTTATATATGCACAATTTTATGCAATTTGTTGCACATTTGCAACTTTATTTATTTTTGTTAAATAAGCCAATTTTTTTTCAAAAAATTTATTTTATGATTCTCTAGTGTGTTGTGATTATTTAGATGCATATATTGTAGTGTTCTGTTATATATGGACAATTTTATGCAATTTGTTGCACATTTGCAACTTTATTTATTTTTGTTAAATAAGCCAATTTTTTTTCAAAAAATTTATTTTATGATTCTCTAGTGTGTTGTGATTATTAAGATGCATATATTGTAGTGTTCTGTTATATATGCACACTTTTATGCAATTTGTTGCACATTTGCAACTTTATTTATTTTTGTTAAATAAGGCAATTTTTTTTCAAAAAATTTATTTTATGATTCTCTAGTGTGTTGTGATTATTTAGATGCATATATTGTAGTGTTCTGTTATATATGCACAATTTTATGCAATTTGTTGCACATTTGCAACTTTATTTATTTTGTTAAATAAGCCAATTTTTTTTCAAAAAATTTATTTTATGATTCTCTAGTGTGTTGTGATTATTTAGATGCATATATTGTAGTGTTCTGTTATATATGGACAATTTTATGCATTTTGTTGCACATTTGCAACTTTATTTATTTTTGTTAAATAAGCCAATTTTATTTCAAAAAATTTATTTTATGATTCTCTAGTGTATTGTGATTATTAAGATGCATATATTGTAGTGTTCTGTTATATATGCACAATTTTATGCAATTTGTTGCACATTTGCAACTTTATTTATTTTTGTTAAATAAGCCAATTTTTTTCCAAAAAATTTATTTTATGATTCTCTAGTGTGTTGTGATTATTTAGATGCATATATTGTAGTGTTCTGTTATATATGCACAATTTTATGCAATTTGTTGCACATTTGCAACTTTATTTATTTTGTTAAATAAGCCAATTTTTTTTCAAAAAATTTATTTTATGATTCTCTAGTGTATTGTGATTATTAAGATGCATATATTGTAGTGTTCTGTTATATATGCACACTTTTATGCAATTTGTTGCACATTTGCAACTTTATTTATTTTTGTTAAATAAGCCAATTTTTTTTCAAAAAATTTATTTTATGATTCTCTAGTGTGTTGTGATTATTTAGATGCATATATTGTAGTGTTTTGTTAGGCATGTAAAATGTTATACAATTTGTTGCACATTTGCAACATCATTTTTTTTTCAATAAATATATATTTTTCCAAAAAATCATTTATACTACTTTATATTACACCTATGAAACGGTCTTTTTTACTTTTGTCAAACCAATATACAAAATAAAGGCTTAAGGCATCTGAAGAAGAAATTGGAATTCATGGAATCGTGCTTAATTTGTATCTAATTACTATGAATCAAATTTAATGTTAATCTGAAATATATGAATTTTCAAATAAGAGGTTATGCCAATGTTATGCCCCTAAAATCCCTTTTAAAACCTACAAAGAAACTAGGATTTTACGAATATTTACTAATTCTGCTTCTCGTAAAGTCGGTTCTCTCTACCGCTCCAAACAGTTTCTCACACATGAGGCTATTCTCTATCTTTACAAATCCACAATAAAACCATCCACTGTTGTCATATTTGGGCTGGTGAATTTCTGTACCATTTAAGGGTTCTTGATAAGGTGTAGAAACGTATCAGTTATTTGATTGGCCGCACCCTTTCTTCTTCTCTTCACCCTCTCTCTCTCAGACGCGGTGTTGCTAGTCTCAGTCTTTTCTATAAATACTATTATGGCATGTGTTATTCAAAATTATTTGATATATTCCCCGCTTCTTTTGTTCTAGCTCGTTTGACTCGTTTGTTTAGTGGTCTTCATCAATTCGTGGTTTTGATACCTCAATGTAATACAGCTTTCTATTCCAGTAGCTTCTTTCCAAGAACCGCAGGCTTGTGGAACTCTCTTCCTGTTGACTGTTTTCCTCCTACCTATAGTGTTTGTCTTTTCAAGACTAAGGTCAATAAGCATTTCTTGTCTTTGCGATGATCATCTTTCGTTCTTGTTAGCTCCTTAAATCAAGTGGCTTCATGCCTTGTCTGGAGCGATTTCCATTAAGAAAAAATTGATGTCTAATCTCCACTTTTAAAATGTCACAAAAAATCGAAGGTATTTGAATTTTTATGAAATAGTTTCACTCCCTCTTTAACCTCTTTGCATGAAACAAAATTGAATAAAATATAGACCACATCACCAACCCTTATGCATGTGAGCTGTTCCAAAATTTATAATGATTAGTCAACTGGTTTAGGAATGAATCCTATACATACTAATATGATGGACTCTCTCCCGTCGATTTTGACGTATGAGTGCCTCACCAGGAGCGGCCTGCGCGTGAATTTGTAATTGCAAGGGTTGCGCAATCTCCAACAACCGCTCTCCTGAGTCGGCATTGCTTGGTTCCAATGGCAAGTAGTAGTACAAGACGACTGGAAACAATGTCGAGATAAGCAGAGAGCACATACAGCACCTGGTATTCCTAAATGGTCACCCATTTAGTACTGGCCAGGCTCAACGCCGCTTAACTTCGGTGATCTAACGGGAACCGGTGTGTCAACGTGAGTGTGCCGTATAACATACCAATATATAAACATATAAACGTACCTAACTTTTTATGGATAGCGATAATCGAAAACTACTTTTATTAATATAAAATCGCACTCATTAATTGTTAACAAGTTTCGTGTAATCTTCTCTATATATAAAACTCAATGTTTGTGTGTTTGTTTGTGTGATGTTTTTAGGGAGTCATGATATAGGCATTATCTCCAAAATGCAAACACGCGGTCTTGATAAGGATGACTGGAATTTGGCTTGTCATCGCAAGATAGATCAATGAGGCTTTCGTTTTCATTCTTTAATTGATTTCTTTAATGGGCACTCTTGTAGAGAACGCTACGCGTTTCCGTAGATATATATATATATATATATATATATATATATATATATATATATATATATATATATATATATATGTAAGTTATGAGGTTTAAAAAGACTAAATATACATTCGGATTGTAAACACATTATTAGTTATTTCGACCTTAACAAGGTCTCCTCGGATGTGTTTCCAACCACAATTCAAATTGATTTGAATTGTGGTTGGAAACACATCAGAGGAGACCTAGTTAAGGTCGAAATAACTTATAATGTGTACAATTTGAATGTATATTTAGTCTTTTTAAACCTCATAACTTATTCATGCTCTGTTTGAACGGACATAAAGCTCTCTGATTCGAAATCCTATCGAAAAAAACTATATATATATATATATATATATATATATATATATATATATATATATATATATATATATATATATATATATATATATGGGAAGAGAAGGATGAAGGTAATCCGACGTGATGGGAAAATGAAAAAGGAAAACCAAAAAATGGATGTTTTTTATGTGTACACCAACGTTTCGTCTTTATTTATAAGACTTCATCAGGATGATAAAATAGAGAAAAAATGTCATGCAAGTACAGATACATGTAGGGTAGACATATTGGGAGGAAAAATAAAATGAAATAATGACCCCTTTCATTTTCCCATATATATATATATATATATATCTATATATATATATATATATATATATATATATATATATATATATATATATATATATATATATATATATATATTATATATATATATCCTAATCCACGCCTCATACATATTAATTTCATATCTCTCATTTCTTTTTTCCTTTATTTCTCTCCCTCTTTTTTTCTGCCCTAATATATTTTTTATCTTTCTTTCTATCTCTTTCTTTCTTTTTCTTTTTATCTGTTTGTTTTTCTATTTTACACTTTATATTCTATTTAATCAAGATTTAGATTTTAAATTGTTCCATTTTATTTTTTTCCGTTGTAACAGCTCTTCTATATTTCTCTGTCTGCCAGGGAAGCAATACAAATGGCAATAGAATTCTTCATATGCGAATTCTATGGAAAGATATATATATATATATATATATATATATATACATATATACATATATATATATATATATATATATACATATATACATATATATATATACATATATATACATATATATAGACACATATATACATATATATATATATAAATATACATATATATAAACACATATATATACATATATATACATATATACACATATATATACATATATATACACACATATAAACATATATAGAAACACATATATATAAACACATATATACATATAAACATATATATATATACATATATATACATATATATATACATATGTATATATACATATACATATAAACTCATATATATACATATATATATAAACACATATATATATACATTTATATATACATATATATAAACTCATATATATACACATGTATATAAACACATATATACATATAAACATATATATATATACATATATATACATATATATATACATATATATATATATACGTATGTATATATACATATATATATAAACTCATATATATACATATATATATAAACACATATATATACATTTATGTATACATATATATAAACTCATATATATACACATATATATAAACACATATACATATACATATATATATATATACATATATATATATACATATATATATATTATAATATGAAATGAAATAATAAAATAAGGTGTCAATCAAATTTTTATTATAATTCAAAGTTCAAGCAAAGTATCTTAACGTCCTTAGCTCATGAGTTTTCAAAGTTAAATCTTCTCCCCAGAGGACCATTACCGCAGTTATACTACTACAGGTAATGAAATTAAACTTTGAAAATATATAAAAATATATACAAAACTACATAAAGATACATAACATCAAATACATCAACCCCAAAACATACTTTTTTGTTGAATCTATACAATCCATCCAAGTTATACACTTTAAAAAAACTTATTGAGAAAGATATCCAGGAGGTTGACTGAAGATTGATCCAGGTTGTGAGTGACAGTCCAAATACGAGGAATTGAAAGAACTGAAAAAGTTGTCCAATCGTGAGATGCGTCAGCAATCGATGAAGTGAAAAGTATCCAATGTTTCAGTTGATTATTACAGCGATAAATAAATCAAATAAAATAGTATAAAAAGTTCAATAAAAATTCCAAAAACTTGATCTGCGCAGTACAAATCAAAACAAAGTTCACTGGTGAAATGGAGAATCCGTTAAATCCGAATTGAACAAAATTAAAACTGTATTGAGTCAACAACGTCCGTCATCACTTCCTCCGAGCCGAATAAAAATAATCAAATTTTGAAAGTCTTCGCTCTCCCGCGAGCCAAATCAAACAGGGCCTTTATTCGCCGAATGGAAAGCGAGTGTAGAACGAACATGTTCTACACTGACTCCCAAAAAAGGAGGGAATGACTGAGAGCATATTATCATGACGAACGCCCCCCCTCTAAAGGAGGAGTTAATGCCTGGGAGGATGATATGCTGAACGAACATGTTCTACACTGACTCCAAAAAAAGGAGGGAATGACTGAGAGCATATTATCATGATGAACGCCCCCCTCTAAAGGAGGAGTTAATGCCTGGGAGGATGATATGCTGAACGAACATGTTCTACACTGATCCCCAAAGGAGGAGGAAATGACTGAGAGCTTAGTATCATGACGAACGCCCACTCTAAAGGAGGAGTAAATGCCTGGGAGGATGATATGCTGAACGAACATGTTCTACACTGATCCCCAAAAGAGGAGGTGATGATTGAGAGCATAGTATCATGAAGAATGCCCCCTCTAAAGGAGGACTTAATGCCTGGGAGGATGATATGATGAACGAACATGTTGTACACTGACCCCCAAAGGAGGAGTTAATGCCTGGGAGGATGATATCATGACAACAGAACAGATAGTATACTACCCCACCCCACCAATGGAGAAGATAATCATGGAAAGATGTTATCATGAGGAACGAACTTATACTATACTCCTCCCCTCGCAATAAAGGGAGGTAATGCCTGTGAGCATGATATTATGGAAGCAGACAGATAATACACTACTATTACATTACCCCTTCTTCCAAAAGAGGATATAATACCTAGAAGGATTACCCAACCCCTTAAATAGGAGGAGGTAATTCATGGGAAGACGGTCTGATGACAACAGAACCGATACGACACTACCCACAACCAATAAAATATAATACAATAATAGATCAAATCATTTTTCTTCTTTTTTCATTTAAAAAATTCCTAGCCATAAAAAACATAATTTTTATGGTTATTAAGCTTTTTGGTTAAGATCAAAGTGTAGTATCTGTTTTCAATATTTGTTCTCAGCAGCCAGCGACCTCAGACGTTTTACTATCGATTGAAATATTGCGTATATATAAGAAATATGATAATTAAAAAAATACAACTGATTGTTACAGAATATTCATTTATTAGAAGCTTTTTATGTTATAAATATGCAAATTAAGATGACCTAAATGTGTTTAACGGTATTTGACGTTTCCTATATATACGGTATTTTAAAAGTCTATGTTGTATCATAGAATTAAATACGCATCATCTATTTTGATGTTAATATAGTTAGGATACATGGAAAAAACTTTCGCATTTATTCATTTAGGTACATATTTTTCTGGCAATAATAACACCTTTTAAAAAAAAAAAATTTCTTTGAATATTGATTATTTTATATCTAACTTTAACCCTACATTTTCTGAATTGTTGGGGAGTCATTTGGAAATGAACTAGCAGTCAATTTTTGGGGAGTCATTTTGTCATGAACTAGCAGTCAATTGGGAGGGAGTCATTTGGAAATCAACTAGCAGTCAATTGTTGGGGAGTCATTTGGAAATGAACTAGCAGTCAATTGTTGGGGAGTCATTTGGAAATGAACTAGCAGTCAATTATTGGGGAGTCATTTGGAAATGAACTAGCAGTCAATTATTGGGGAGTCATTTGAAAATGAACTAGCAGTTTATTGTTGGGAAGTAATTTGGAAATGAACTAGCAGTCAATTGTTTGGGAGTCATTTGGAAATGAACTAGTAGTCAATTGTTAAAGAGTCATTTGGAAATAAACTAGCATTCAATAGTTTGGGAGTCATTTGGAAATGAACTAGCAGTCAATTGTTGGGGAGTCATTCGAAAGTGAACTAGCAGGCAATAGTTTGGAAGTCATTTGGAAATGAACTAGCAGTCAATTATTGGGGAGTCATTCGAAAGTGAACTAGCAGTCAATAGTTTGGGAGTCATTTGGAAATGAACTAGCAGTCAATTATTGGGGAGTCATTTGGAAATGAACTAGCAGTCAATTGTTGGGGAGTCATTTGGAAATGAACTAGCAGTCAATTGTTTGGGAGTCATTTGGAAATGAACTAGCAGTCAATTGTTGGCGAGTCATTTGGAAATGAACTAGCAGTCAATTGTTTGGGAGTCATTTGAAAATGAACTAGCAGTCACTTGTTTGGGAGTCATTTGGAAATGAACTAGCAGTCAATTGGGGGGGAGTCATTTGGAAATGAACTAGCAGTCAATTGTTGGGGAGTCATTTGGAAATGAACTAGCAGTCAATTGTTGGGGAGTCATTTGGATATGAACTAGCAGTCAATTATTGGGGAGTCATTTGAAAATGAACTAGCAGTTTATTGTTGGGGAGTAATTTGGAAATGAACTAGCAGTCAATTGTTTGGAAGTCATTTGGAAATGAACTAGTAGTCAATTGTTAAAGAGTCATTTGGAAATAAACTAGCATTCAATAGTTTGGGAGTCATTTGGAAATGAACTAGCAGTCAATTGTTGGGGAGTCATTTTGAAAATGAACGAGCAGTCAATTGTTGGAGAGTTATTTGGAAGTGAACTAGCAGTCAATTGTTTGGGAGTCATTTGGAAATGAACTGACAGTCAATTGTTGGGGAGTCATTTTGTCATGAACTAGCAGTCAATTGGGGGGGGAGTCATTTGGAAATGAACTAGCAGTCAATTGTTGGGGAGTCGTTTGGAAATGAACTAGCAGTCAATTGTTGCGGAGTCATTTGGAAATGAACTAGCAGTCAATTGTTTGGGAGTCATTTGGAAATGAACTAGCAGTCAATTGGGGGGGGAGTCATTTGGAAATGAACTAGCAGTCAATTGGGGGGGAGTCATTTGGAAATGAACTAGCAGTCAATTGTTGGGGAGTCATTTGGAAATGAACTAGCAGTCAATTGTTGGGGAGTCATTTGGAAATGAACTAGCAGTCAATTATTGGGGAGTCATTTGAAAATGAACTAGCAGTTTATTGTTGGGGAGTAATTTGGAAATGAACTAGCAGTCAATTGTTTGGGAGTCATTTGGAAATGAACTAGCAGTCAATTGTTGGGGAGTCATTTGGAAATGAACTAGCAGTCAATTGTTTGGGAGTCATTTGGAAATGAACTAGCAGTCAATTTTAGGGGAGTCATTTGGAAATGAACTAGTAGTCAATTGTTGAGGAGTTATTTGGCGATTAACTAGCAGTCAATTGTTTGGGAGTTATTTGTAAATGAACTAGCAGTCAATTGTTGGGGAGTGATTTCGAAATCAACTGGCGGTCAATTGTTGGGGAGTCATTTTAAAATGAACTAGCAGTCAGTTATTGGGGAGTCATTTGGAAATGAATTAGCAGTCAATTCGTTGGAAGTGATTTGGATATGAACTAGCAGTCAATTGTTGGGAGTCATTTAGAAATGAACTAGCAGTCAATTGTTGGGGAGTTATTTGGAAATGAACTAGCAGTCAATTGTTGGGGAGTCATTTTGAAAATGAACGAGCAGTCAATTGTTGGAGAGTTATTTGGAAGTGAACTAGCAGTCAATTGTTGGGGAGTCATTTGGAAATGAACTGACAGTCAATTGTTGGGGAGTCATTTTGTCATGAACTAGCAGTCAATTGGGGGGGAGTCATTTGGAAATAAACTAGCAGTCAATTGTTGGGGAGTCGTTTGGAAATGAACTAGCAGTCAATTGTTGCGGAGTCATTTGGAAATGAACTAGCAGTCAATTGTTTGGGAGTCATTTGGAAATGAACTAGAAGTCAATTGGGGGGGGGGGAGTCATTTGGAAATGAACTAGCAGTCAATTGTTGGGGAGTCATTTGGAAATGAACTAGCATTCAATTGTTGGGGAGTCATTTGGATATGAACTAGCAGTCAATTATTGGGGAGTCATTTGAAAATGAACTAGCAGTTTATTGTTGGGGAGTAATTTGGAAATGAACTAGCAGTCAATTGTTTGGGAGTCATTTGGAAATGAACTAGTAGTCAATTGTTAAAGAGTCATTTGGAAATAAACTAGCATTCAATAGTTTGGGAGTCATTTGGAAATGAACTAGCAGTCAATTATTGGGGAGTCATTCGAAAGTGAACTAGCAGGCAATAGTTTGGAAGTCATTTGGAAATGAACTAGCAGTCAATTATTGGGGAGTCATTTGGAAATGAACTAGCAGTCAATTGTTGGGGAGTCATTTGGAAATGAACTAGCAGTCAATTGTTTGGGAGTCATTTGGAAATGAACTAGCAGTCAATTGTTTGGGAGTCATTTGGAAAATAACTAGCAGTCAATTTTAGGGGAGTCATTTGGAAATGAACTAGTAGTCAATTGTTGGAGAGTTATTTGGCGATTAACTAGCAGTCAATTGGTTGGGAGTCATTTGGAAATGAACTAGCAGTCAATTGTTTTGGAGTTATTTGGAAATGAACTAGCAGGCAATAGTTTGGAAGTCATTTGGAAATGAACTAGCAGTCAATTATTGGGGAGTCATTTGGAAATGAACTAGCAGTCAATTGTTGGGGAGTCATTTGGAAATGAACTAGCAGTCAATTGTTTGGGAGTCATTTGGAAATGAACTAGCAGTCAATTGTTGGGGAGTCATTTGGAAATGAACTAGCAGTCAATTATTTGTGAGTCATTTGGAAATGAACTAGCAGTCAATTTTAGGGGAGTCATTTTGTCATGAACTAGCAGTCAATTCGGGGTGGAGTCATTTGGAAATGAACTAGCAGTCAATTGTTGGGGAGTCGTTTGGAAATGAACTAGCAGTCAATTGTTGCGGAGTCATTTGGAAATGAACTAGCAGTCAATTGTTTGGGAGTCATTTGGAAATGAACTAGCAGTCAATTGTTGGGGACTCATTTTGAAATTAACTAGTAGTCAATTGTTGGAGAGTCATTTTGAAATGAACTAGCAGTCAATTGTTTGAGAGTTATTTGGCAATTAACTAGCAGTCAATTGGTTGGGAGTCATTTGGAAATGAACTAGCAGTCAATTGTTTTGGAGTTATTTGGAAATGAACTAGCAGTCAATTGTTTGGAGTCATTTGGAAATGAACTAGCAGTCAATTGTTGGGGAGTCATTTGGAAATGAACTAGCAGTCAATTGTTGGATAGTCATTTGAAAATGAACTAGCAGTTAATTGTTGGGGAGTTGTTGTAAAGGTCATGATTAGCATAAATACGAAACTAACATGAAGGGAAGTAATCAGGTATTGACTATATACGAAAGTACGTATATAAGACGGGCAGTCATATCTGGAAGTGAGCGAAGAGTAAACGTCTCTACTTCCTACCGGATCCCTGTTAAACGCAAACCACTCGGCGTATTCTTAATTTAGTATGCCCGATGTAATTTAGGATATAACAGTGGCGAACGAGGATTTTTTTTTCTCTTAACAGAGATAAATTACCGTACTATTCAAGGATTTTTTTTTAAAGAAAATTTGCATGAGTCATTTGGAAATCAACTAGCAGTCAATTGTTGGGGAGTCATTTGGAAATGAACTAGCAGTCAATTGTTTGGGAGTCATTTGGAAATGAACTAGCAGTCAATTGTTTAGGGAATCATTTGGAAATGAACTAGCAGTCAATTGTTGGGGAGTCATTTTAAAATGAACTAGCAGTCAATTGTTTGGGGAATCATTTGGAAATGAACTAGCAGTCAATTGTTTGGGAGTCATTTTGAAATGAACTAGCAGTCAATTATTGGGGAGTCATTTGGAAATGAACTAGCAGTCAATTGTTGGAGAGTTATTTGGAAATGAACTAACAGTCAATTGTTTGAGAGTTCTTTGGAAATGAACTAGCAGTCAATTGTTTGGGAGTCATTTGGAAATGAACTAGTAGTCAATTGTTGGAGAGTTATTTGGCGATTAACTAGCAGTCAATTGTTTGGGAGTCATTTGGAAATGAACTGGCAGTCAATTGTTTGAGAGTCATTTTGTCAGTAACTAGCAGTCAATTGTTGGGGAGTCATTTGGAAATGAACTAGCAGTCAATTGGGGGGGAGTCATTTGGAAATGAACTAGCAGTCAATTGTTGGGGAGTCATTTGGAAATGAACTAGCAGTCAATTGTTGGGGAGTCATTTGGATATGAACTAGCAGTCAATTATTGGGGAGTCATTTGAAAATGAACTAGCAGTTTATTGTTGGGGAGTAATTTGGAAATGAACTAGCAGTCAATTGTTTGGAAGTCATTTGGAAATGAACTAGTAGTCAATTGTTAAAGAGTCATTTGGAAATAAACTAGCATTCAATAGTTTGGGAGTCATTTGGAAATGAACTAGCAGTCAATTGTTGGGGAGTCATTTTGAAAATGAACGAGCAGTCAATTGTTGGAGAGTTATTTGGAAGTGAACTAGCAGTCAATTGTTTGGGAGTCATTTGGAAATGAACTGACAGTCAATTGTTGGGGAGTCATTTTGTCATGAACTAGCAGTCAATTGGGGGGGGAGTCATTTGGAAATGAACTAGCAGTCAATTGTTGGGGAGTCGTTTGGAAATGAACTAGCAGTCAATTGTTGCGGAGTCATTTGGAAATGAACTAGCAGTCAATTGTTTGGGAGTCATTTGGAAATGAACTAGCAGTCAATTGGGGGGGGGAGTCATTTGGAAATGAACTAGCAGTCAATTGGGGGGGAGTCATTTGGAAATGAACTAGCAGTCAATTGTTGGGGAGTCATTTGGAAATGAACTAGCAGTCAATTGTTGGGGAGTCATTTGGAAATGAACTAGCAGTCAATTATTGGGGAGTCATTTGAAAATGAACTAGCAGTTTATTGTTGGGGAGTAATTTGGAAATGAACTAGCAGTCAATTGTTTGGGAGTCATTTGGAAATGAACTAGCAGTCAATTGTTGGGGAGTCATTTGGAAATGAACTAGCAGTCAATTGTTTGGGAGTCATTTGGAAATGAACTAGCAGTCAATTTTAGGGGAGTCATTTGGAAATGAACTAGTAGTCAATTGTTGAGGAGTTATTTGGCGATTAACTAGCAGTCAATTGTTTGGGAGTTATTTGTAAATGAACTAGCAGTCAATTGTTGGGGAGTGATTTCGAAATCAACTGGCGGTCAATTGTTGGGGAGTCATTTTAAAATGAACTAGCAGTCAGTTATTGGGGAGTCATTTGGAAATGAATTAGCAGTCAATTCGTTGGAAGTGATTTGGATATGAACTAGCAGTCAATTGTTGGGAGTCATTTAGAAATGAACTAGCAGTCAATTGTTGGGGAGTTATTTGGAAATGAACTAGCAGTCAATTGTTGGGGAGTCATTTTGAAAATGAACGAGCAGTCAATTGTTGGAGAGTTATTTGGAAGTGAACTAGCAGTCAATTGTTGGGGAGTCATTTGGAAATGAACTGACAGTCAATTGTTGGGGAGTCATTTTGTCATGAACTAGCAGTCAATTGGGGGGGAGTCATTTGGAAATAAACTAGCAGTCAATTGTTGGGGAGTCGTTTGGAAATGAACTAGCAGTCAATTGTTGCGGAGTCATTTGGAAATGAACTAGCAGTCAATTGTTTGGGAGTCATTTGGAAATGAACTAGAAGTCAATTGGGGGGGGGGAGTCATTTGGAAATGAACTAGCAGTCAATTGTTGGGGAGTCATTTGGAAATGAACTAGCATTCAATTGTTGGGGAGTCATTTGGATATGAACTAGCAGTCAATTATTGGGGAGTCATTTGAAAATGAACTAGCAGTTTATTGTTGGGGAGTAATTTGGAAATGAACTAGCAGTCAATTGTTTGGGAGTCATTTGGAAATGAACTAGTAGTCAATTGTTAAAGAGTCATTTGGAAATAAACTAGCATTCAATAGTTTGGGAGTCATTTGGAAATGAACTAGCAGTCAATTATTGGGGAGTCATTCGAAAGTGAACTAGCAGGCAATAGTTTGGAAGTCATTTGGAAATGAACTAGCAGTCAATTATTGGGGAGTCATTTGGAAATGAACTAGCAGTCAATTGTTGGGGAGTCATTTGGAAATGAACTAGCAGTCAATTGTTTGGGAGTCATTTGGAAATGAACTAGCAGTCAATTGTTTGGGAGTCATTTGGAAAATAACTAGCAGTCAATTTTAGGGGAGTCATTTGGAAATGAACTAGTAGTCAATTGTTGGAGAGTTATTTGGCGATTAACTAGCAGTCAATTGGTTGGGAGTCATTTGGAAATGAACTAGCAGTCAATTGTTTTGGAGTTATTTGGAAATGAACTAGCAGGCAATAGTTTGGAAGTCATTTGGAAATGAACTAGCAGTCAATTATTGGGGAGTCATTTGGAAATGAACTAGCAGTCAATTGTTGGGGAGTCATTTGGAAATGAACTAGCAGTCAATTGTTTGGGAGTCATTTGGAAATGAACTAGCAGTCAATTGTTGGGGAGTCATTTGGAAATGAACTAGCAGTCAATTATTTGTGAGTCATTTGGAAATGAACTAGCAGTCAATTTTAGGGGAGTCATTTTGTCATGAACTAGCAGTCAATTCGGGGTGGAGTCATTTGGAAATGAACTAGCAGTCAATTGTTGGGGAGTCGTTTGGAAATGAACTAGCAGTCAATTGTTGGGGAGTCATTTGGAAATGAACTAGCAGTCAATTGTTGGATAGTCATTTGAAAATGAACTAGCAGTTAATTGTTGGGGAGTTGTTGTAAAGGTCATGATTAGCATAAATACGAAACTAACATGAAGGGAAGTAATCAGGTATTGACTATATACGAAAGTACGTATATAAGACGGGCAGTCATATCTGGAAGTGAGCGAAGAGTAAACGTCTCTACTTCCTACCGGATCCCTGTTAAACGCAAACCACTCGGCGTATTCTTAATTTAGTATGCCCGATGTAATTTAGGATATAACAGTGGCGAACGAGGATTTTTTTTTCTCTTAACAGAGATAAATTACCGTACTATTCAAGGATTTTTTTTAAAGAAAATTTGCATGAGTCATTTGGAAATCAACTAGCAGTCAATTGTTGGGGAGTCATTTGGAAATGAACTAGCAGTCAATTGTTTGGGAGTCATTTGGAAATGAACTAGCAGTCAATTGTTTAGGGAATCATTTGGAAATGAACTAGCAGTCAATTGTTGGGGAGTCATTTTAAAATGAACTAGCAGTCAATTGTTTGGGGAATCATTTGGAAATGAACTAGCAGTCAATTGTTTGGGAGTCATTTTGAAATGAACTAGCAGTCAATTATTGGGGAGTCATTTGGAAATGAACTAGCAGTCAATTGTTGGAGAGTTATTTGGAAATGAACTAACAGTCAATTGTTTGAGAGTTCTTTGGAAATGAACTAGCAGTCAATTGTTTGGGAGTCATTTGGAAATGAACTAGTAGTCAATTGTTGGAGAGTTATTTGGCGATTAACTAGCAGTCAATTGTTTGGGAGTCATTTGGAAATGAACTGGCAGTCAATTGTTTGAGAGTCATTTTGTCAGTAACTAGCAGTCAATTGTTGGGGAGTCATTTGGAAATGAACTAGCAGTCAATTGTTGCGGAGTCATTTGGAAATAGACTAGCAGTCAATTGTTGGGGAGTCATTTGGAAATGAACTAGCAGTCAATTGTTTGGGAGTCATTTGGAAATTAACTAGTAGTCAATTGTTGGAGAGTCATTTGGAAATGAACTAGCAGTCAATTGTTTGGGAGTCATTTGGAAATGAACTAGCAGTCAATTGTTGGGGAGTCATTTGGAAATGAACTAGCAGTCAATTGTTGGATAGTCATTTGAAAATGAACTTGCAATTAATTGTTGGGGAGTTGTTGTAAAGGTCATGATTAGCATAAATACGAAACTAACATAAAGGGAAGTAATCAGGTATTGACTATATACGAAAGTACGTATATAAGACGGCAGTGATATCTGGACGGCAGTGAAGAGTAAACGTCTCTTCTTCCTACCGGATCCTTGTTAAACGCAAACCACTCGGCGTATTCTTAATTTAGTATGTCCTATGTAATTTAGGATATAACAGTGGCGAACGAGGATTTTTTTTTCTCTTTACAGAGAGTAATTACCGTACTATTCAAGGATTGTTTTTTCAAGAAGATTTGCAAGGACGGCAAGAAAAAAGAAAGTCGACACGTGCGAATTTTGCTACCTAAAGTAGTAAAAAGTACGGATTTCTTCGGTAAGAACTAACGGGAAAGTAAAAAAAAAATTGTACTCGAAACAATTTTAAGGTAAGGTGAACTTTATCTGTATATTGACGTAAAAATATTTGGGAAGCACAAGCTGAATTCGAAACCTGCACCGTGAGATTACGAATTTCGAAAGAAAAAAGTACGCTTACGATTTTTTTCTTTAAACAATTCAGAAATTATTGTTATATATTTTTTCTCTCTCCCAAGTGCAGCCGTGTTTTTGTGAAAAATAATTGTTCATTGCTTTGTCTAAAGTAATTGAAACTATTTGTTGTGCGAATTTTGGAAACGTTTTATTGTCTGAAATTATTTTGTGAAAAAGTTTACCTGGTAAAAGACTGTTGCTAAATTGTATAAACTTTGTGAAACATTTATTTTTGCAAAAATGATGTTGCTAATTTACGAAAACGCATATTTACGAACGTTTTGTGAAATTATTGTTGTAAACTTTGGAAAGATATTTTGTACTGTAATTAAGCTAAAATGGAGTAATTGGCTGAGTTGACGACGGCGTTAACTCTAAGTATACAGCAGCAACAACAACAACAACAACAAGAGCTACAACAACAGCAACAGCAACAACAAAAACAGCAACAACAACAGCTACAACAACAGCTACAACAACAGCTACTGCAGCAGCAAGAATGGACACAAAAAACTTTAGAGGCACAACAAGAGCAAACAAAAATACTTCAACGCCAAATTTTAACGCAGCAAAAGAATTTTGAAAAATTAATTCAAACGTCGACAGATGGGAAGAAAACTAATTTTTCTGCAGAGGGTATTTCAAATTCTTTGTCAGAATTTCCCTACTCTCCCGATACTGGCGTTACATTTCCAGCATACTATAGAAGGTACGAAACAGTTTTTACAAAAAGTTACGCTGTTACTACAAAAACTGGGGACGGACGAAAACACCAAGTATGCTAATTTAATTTTACCCCAAAAACCGGAGGAAGTGAATTTTGAAGAGACAATCAATACCTAGAATATTTGATAAAAAAAACAGCCTTTTTCATTCTAGATATAAATGTTTAAATTTACAGAAGTCGGAATCCGAAGACTATTTAGAATATGCATGTACTGTAAATTGCTTATGTGAATCATTTAAATTAAATGAAATTTCGGCAGATTTATTTAAATGTTTAATCTTTGTACAAGGACTCACAACTCCAAGGGACAAAGATGTCAGATCCCGGATCCTGATAATTATGGAGTCGGACCCGAATGTAACTTTACAAAAAGTAACCGAGGAGTGTCAACGTCTCATTAATATCAAAAGAGACAACACCCGCATTGAAGAAAAAAACGTTTACAAGATACTACATGTAAAAAAGCAAAGGACCTCTAGAACATACAAGACCCAGGAACAAAAGACTCCCAGAATGTACAAGGACCAAAGTTGTGAATGCTGCGGAAGTACAAGACACACCAAAAAGATCTGCTGGTTCAGGAATAGGATATGTTACGAATGTGGATTCAAAGGCCACATGGGAACATATTGTAACCAGAAGAAAAAACGAAGGACCGACAAAGTTAATACGCTTCGCACAAGGAAAGAGAAAAGCTGCGAAAGGCGTAAATATGTCGATGTAAAGATAAGTGGACATCCTGTAACATTACTCCTGGATAGTGGTGCTGACATTAGCATCATAGATTAAGATATCTGGAGAAGGATCGGTCGACCTGAACTAAGAGAAACCAGCAAGATGGCGAAGAGTGTGTGCGGCAAAAGGTTGGAATTCAAAGGAGAACTGAGGTGCAATGTGTCATTTGGTGGTCAAACACACAAGTCCAAAGTGTACGTAGTACCAGGAAGGAACACAAGTCTATTTGGAGTGGATTGGATTGTCCTGTTCAACTTATGGGAACGACCGGTTAATTCTTTTTGTAATAGGTTGACCACAGAGAAATCAAACCAAATAGAAGGCTTCATGGACGATTTAAATGCAGAATTCCCAAAAGTTTTTGCCGAAAAACTTGGATACTGTGTGAAAACAGAAGCAAAATTTGAGGTGAAGAAAAATGTCACCCCAGTGTTCAAACCTAAAAGAAATGTACCTTTTTCATCGATGGACGCAATAGAGAAGGAGTTGGAGAGACTTCAACAATTAGACGTCATTGAAAAGGTTGACCACACGGATTGGGCAAGTCCGACGGTATATGTGAAGAAAAAGAATAACAAAATAAGAGTCTGTGCTGACTTTTCGACGGGCCTTAATGATTGTTTGCAGGACCACAATTACCCCCTTCCGTCGGCAGAAGATCTATTCTCAAAACTAAACGGAGGAAAACTTTTTTCCAAAATAGACCTCTCGGATGCATACTTGCAAATTAAAGTCAATGACGAATGTTCAAAGTACCTGTGCATTAACACGCATAAGGGTATTTTTAAACTAAAAAGACTTCCGTTCGGATTAAAGGTCGCCCCTGCTCTGTTTCAACAGGTTATGGATACGATGCTCGCAGGATTGGAATTTTCAATGGCATACCATGACGATATCCTGATAAAGAGCAGAAATGTGCATGCACACAAGAAGCACGTCAGAGAAATATTTAAGAGAATAGAAGAGTTTGGTTTCAGATTGAGGCCGGGAGAAATGCGATTTCTTTATGGAAAGGATCAGATACCTTGGTCAAATAATCGACAAAGAGGGACGAAGACCAGATCCACAACGGGCCGAAACAATTGAAAAAATGCCTGCTCCAGACTCAGTACCGAAGCTACAATCATTTTTTGGGATTGGTTCAATATTACGCGATATACATACCTAATGTGCATAATTTGAAAGCTCCTCTTAACGAGTTACTAAAAAAGGGTAGTAAATGGAGTTGGAATAAGGAATGTGAATCTGCCTTCCCAAAAATTAAGAAATGTCTACTATCAGACTTGGCATTAGCGCATTTTGATCCAGACAAGGAGTTAGTACTAGCAACGGACGCCAGTGATTACGGCGTTGGCGCTGCATTACTCCATAAGTATGAGGATGGAACAACAAAAGCAATCGCTCATGCATCAAGAACTTTGGTTGCAGCTGAGAAAAATTATAGCCAGATTGAAAAGGAGGCTCTGTCGATAATATTTGGAGTCAAAAAGTATAATCGATTTCTCCATGGACGGACCTTCACATTGCAAACAGACCATAAACCCTTGATTACGATATTTGGATCAAAGAAAGGCATTCCTAAGCATACCGCAAATCGACTACAGCGATGGGCTGTAACTCTCTTAAATTATCAGTTTAAGATGGAGAATGTGTCATCGAAAAAGTTAGGACACGCGGATGCACTATCAAGGTTGATTCCGAAAAGAAACGAAAGTTTCGAAGAGACAGTAATTGCTGCTCTTAAAGATGAAAGCGAATGTACAAGTTCAATGTGTAATATGATACGTGAACTGCCAATAACCCTTGAAGAGATTAAAAGAGAAGCTGAAAAATACATTTTCATAAAGAAAATGAAAACTCAATTAGGACTGAGGGGAAAAAGTAACAAAGTAGGACAAACTACATTTTTTTCAATTTGTGAAGGTGTACTTATGTATGCTGATAGAATCGTAATTCCACAGACATTACGAAGGAAAATATTAATGGAATTCCATACAGGTCATCCTGGCATTTCAAGAATGAAATCCTTAATTAGAGGATACGTATATTGGCCTGGTATGGACAAAGTAGAAAACTGTGTCAAAGCATGCAAAGGATGTCAGTTAGCAGCCCGAGATCCGCCAGTAAAAACGACCCCATGGCCGAAAACGGACCTACCCTGGTCACGTCTACATATTGATTATGCCGGACCTCTAAATGTTTTTTTCTACTTAATTGTAGTAGATTCTTTCTCTAAATGGCCAGAGATATTTAAAACCAGACATCCAACTGCAAGGAACACTGTAAATGCACTTAACGAAATCTTTAGCCGTTTTGGTGTACCAAAAACCATAGTAAGTGACAATGGTACAGCATTTACAGGTCACGAATTTAAAGAATTCTGCAAATCGCTGAATATTCAACATATCACGACACCTGTTTACCATCCTAGGTCGAATGGGTTGGCAGAAAAATTTGTGGACACATTTAAACGGGCAATAAAGAAAAACCTGAATATGAACACAGATGAGCATTCTATACAAACATTTCTAGCAATCTACAGGGTAACCCCGAACCCAAATAACAATGTTAATTCATCCTCTGCAGAACTGATGTTTGCTAGAAAAATTAGATCTATCTTCGATAGACTTATACCTAAGAAGAAGAAAAGTTCTAAAGGAGAACACTTGAAAGTAAAGTGCTATTCCTCAGGGGACAAAGTGTATTTAAAAAATTTTCAGAATGGAAAAAATCATTGGGTGGACGGTTTCATTATGAAAAGAATTGGGAACATGGTTTATACCATTCAAGGCCCAAGTTTTGTCTGTAAAAGACACATAAATCAAATCCGTCCCAGAATTTCGCAAAATACAGAAGAAATTCCAATGGAAACATTATGTGATACATTTGATATACCAAAGCCAGTATGTATACCTGAAACCATGAATGTATCCCCTGAACATACCATACGGGGTGGACAGAATTCCTTACTGCAGGTAACGCAGACCAGAAGAAGAGCACCAGAAAAAGGAAAAGCATCAGGCGTTTAAGCCCTGATCCTAAAAGGAAACGGTACTAAAGCTAAAATCGGGAAGATTTCAGCTTCAGGGGAAGGTGTTGTAAAGGTCATGATTGGCATAAATACGAAACTAACATAAAGGGAAGTAATCAGGTATTGACTATATACGAAAGTACGTATATAAGACGGGCAGTCATATCTGGAAGTGAGCGAAGAGTAAACGTCTACTTCCTACCGGATCCCTGTTAAACGCAAACCACTCGGCGTATTCTTAATTTAGTATGTCCTATGTAATTTAGGATATAACAGGAGTCATTTGGAAATGAACTGGCAGTCAATTGTTGGGGAGTCATTTGAAAATGAACTAGCAGTCAATTGTTGGGGAGTCATTTGAAAATGAACTAGCAGTCAATTGTTGGGGAGTCATTTGGAAATTAACTAGCAGTCAAGCAGAATGAAGAGAATGGACGTATCAGCAGAATTCTCTAGCTGAATGTTGGCCTGAGATAACGGCATGCCTCTCATTTTGGTGACCGATTCTCAAACAATTCTGAATTTTCTGAATTGTTGGAGGGTCATTTCGAGATTAAATTTGGGTAGTTTGACTGCGGGTGCTTTGGCATAGGTTGGCTGAAAGAGGTGACTCGTTAGCTTGCTTAAGGGTTGACAGGGCTTCTCCTATTGATGTGACCCCCAGCTCTTCTAACTTAGCGTGATCCATCAATCATAGGTTCTCTTTTGTCAGCTTCCTTTTCGTTTTTTATCTTCCTCTCCCACGGTGGTAAGATGTGACACAAGGTCGGAAAGTGGGATTGAAAAGTCAGCGCCATAGAGTAAGAGCACTCTGACCTATAAAAATTGCTTGGGCAGCCCCATTGTCGGTAGGCGTGCCTCAGGCGATTAGCAATAAGCTCACCCCATCTCAATAGGTAAGAAGGCAAAACCTGTGTGGGTGGTGTGAATGCAAAAGTTTTCTATTCAGGAAGGTGACATTTTGTCTTCAGCACCGTCCTCTTCCGGAAGACATACGCACGGGGAACTGTCTTGCCTCAACACCGCCTGCTTGCTAAGAAGCGGTCTTTTTCAAATCAGCCAGCATGGAATCCGGACGTCCGATGAGCTTGCGTTAGACGTTGGTCATTCTGGGACAAGTAGCTTGGTAAAATAGAGGTAAGCAACGCAGAGTTCTGTGAACCTATTTAAGTTTTCGCTTTCTTCCAATTTTCTTTGTTTTCTTTCTTAGAACATGTTTGTAAAACTGATTTATTTCCTGTATTTACAGTTTTACGGTCAGAAAAAAGGTGTTATATTCAGCATTGGCCACGTGCACACATAATAAATACATTCGCCTGTACTACTCGTCTTCCGGGATTTTTTGTCCCATATTGCTTGCTGTTACAGGTGGATATCCTAGAACTGCACAGGACAATCCCGAAGACCGGCGGAATCAAAACACAAGAGCCAAGACGGTACCGGTCTACAAGGTATAGCATCCATCGGAACAGATACTACACTTTGATATCAGCCAAAAGGCAGAGAAAAAAGATTTTGCAGCTTCTTACTTGCAAATGTGACAGCATAGATTTCGGTTGAGCTGGCAGAGATCTCTGCCTCGACAAGTTAATCTTCCCAATGTTCAGGATCCATGCATCATCTTCGCAGCGCCATATTGAATTTAATAGACAGTGCTCAACTGTCTAACCAATTGAGCAACAGACAAATAAACTGCAAAGAACACTAAAAATCAGGTTTATAAGAATGTTGAAATGTCTCATTATGCTCAGATGGGCATGTCCATTCTCTGAGTTCTGATTGGCTGATACTCATTAGTGGATAATCTATTACGAAATTTCTTGCTTGAATTAAGCGATATTTACATATCAACTATTGGTGTCCTTTATGTCTGTAAGTGTCAATTTGATTCTATATAAAATCGATTTCGACCTTAACAGTGTACCCAATAGCTTTTTCACTACAAGCTACATACAGAAATCTGTTTCCTTAGTGTTTTATGGCATATATTGGTCCGTGCTGTTACACACACAAAAAATTCAATCGATCAGTTTTTAAATTTAATCCTGATCAATATTTAATTTTCTTTTTGTCATGAATAAAGGAAGTGGAGACTCTGTATTTGACATGCCTGATTTAAATCAATTTTGTAATTCTGCGAATTTTGAGTCAGTTTAAATCAAAATAAAACAGCATAATTCAAATGTTTTCCACCTGAAGAAATGTATTTGTAGTTGTTAAGCGAATCATACTTCTGCCCATAGCACGTCTGGTTTGCAAGAAGTCTTCTTCATTGGTGGCATCTATTTGTTAGGGTACACAGTTAAAATGACACCGGTAAGAATGACACAAGTGAAGAAATAGGAGGAAAAAATGCAAAAACAATTTCGTAACTGAAAATTAGGATCGGTCAGATGAGGCAGGGCTAGGCTCCATCCTCTCTAGTTTCAAATAGATGCTACCCCCGTAATATTTAAAAATCAATATTTTAAAATAAATATTTACTCTGTTGTCTTCAAGCAAATAAAATCGACTTTTCTAAGTTTTTTTGGGGGGGCCTTCGCACCCCCCAAAAAAAACTTAGAAAAGTCGATTTTATTTCATCTACTTTTAAATGTAGATAAACTTCTAAATGTTTTCCTTTATGTATTACTAGCAGGAGTACCCGGCGTTGCCCGGTGCTCTCCCTCCTCCCTTCCGCAAGCAAAATAGGATATTGAGCATTTTTATCCTGGACAACGCCGAGTATTTAGAAAATCAAGATGGTCTCCAGAGCACTACTAAAATCACTCTTACCGTTCCCCCCCCCTCGTTTTCATCTTCACAATAGTCCGAAGAGAAACACTACAGTAGCTCTATCTAGGACATTTAGCACTTTTCTCCCGGACAACGCCGAAGCCTCTGGGTCCTAAATTGACGAAGCCCCCCCCCCGGTGCTGGGTCCTATACTGTAGAAGCACCCCCGGTGCTGGGTCCTATACTGTAGAAGCGCCCCGGTGGCTATACTGCAGAAGCACCCCCCGTCCCTGTACTGCAGAAGCCTCTGAATCATATACTGTAGAAGCACCCCCGGTGCCTATACTGCATAAGAACCCATGGTCCCTTTTCTGTAGAAGCATTCGGGTCCTATATTGTAGAAGCACCCCCGGTGCTGTGTCTTATACTGTAGAAGCAGCCCTGGTCCCTATACGGCATAAGCACCCATGGTCCCTATTCTGCAGAAGCATCCGGGTCTTATATTGTAGAAGCACCCCTGGTTCCTATACTGAAGAAGCCCTTGGGTCCTATACTGTAGAAGCGCCTCCCCCTGGTGCCTATACTGCAGCAGAACCACCCGCCCAGGTCCATATACTTCAGAAGCCTCCGGGTCCTATATTGTATAAGCACCCCCGCAGGATGAAAATGTTGATAATTCCCCCCCGTACCCCCCCCCCCCCAAAAAAAAAAATGCTCCCCCCACCCGCGTCCCAAACATTTCCCCCTCCCCTCAAAGAACTATTTTTATTTTAAAAGATATAAGTTTAGGTTGCTAGGTGCGGATGTGATTGAGCAACCCTTGTTTCACTGTTATTGATACATCCGGACAGAAGTTATGGTATAACTTGATACAACCGGATAGTGCATTTTTATCAAGTTGTTACATGAATACATTGGCTGATTTCAAAATCACCAGTAAATAACATTGAAAAAGTTTTAAAAAAAACAGACCCACCCCCGAAAACTGGCCCCGACATTTTTTTTTTCTGTAATTTTGAGATATTTTGATCCCAGGATATGTGCGGTCCTAAAGACTTTTTGACATGTCGCCGCGTAGTTTTTGAGGAGTAGCTGGACATACAAACAGACAGACAAACAGACAAACAGACATACAGACACTGGCCTTTATATAATAGATATCCAAGATTTTTACTAAACTCACGAGATTTATATCTATATTCTTTTCTGGTGTCATTTTTTCCTCTTTATACACGTGTGCCATTATTACGATGCTATTTTTACTAGTGATATTTTTACAGTGACATGTTTTTCTGGTGTCATTTTTTCCTCTTTGTGTCATTATTACCGATGCTATTTCTACTAGTGATATTTTTAGTGTGACATTTTTTCTGGTGTCATTTTTCCTCTTTATACACTTGTGCCATTATTCCCGATGCTATTTTTACTGGTGATATTTTTACGGTGACATTTTTTCTGGTGTCATTTTTTCCTCTTTGTGCCATTATTACCGATGCTATTTCTACTGGTGATATTTTTACTGTGACATTTTTTTCTGGTGTCATTTTCCCCTATTTTTACACTTGTGCCATTATTACCGATGCTAGTTTTACTGGTGATACTTTTACGGTGACATTTTTTTCTGTAGTCATTTTTCCTTCTTTATACACGTGTGCCATTATTACGATTCTATTTTTACTGGTGGTATTTTTACTGTGAATTTTTTTTACTGGTGTCATGTTTCCTCTTTATACACTTGTGCCATTATTACTGATGCTATTTTTACTGGTGATATTTTTACTGTGACATTTTTTTCTGGTGTCATTTTTTGCATCTTTATACACTTGTGCCATTATTACCGATGCTAGTTTTACTGGTGATATTTTTACGGTGACATTTTTTCTGGTGTCATTTTTCCTCTTTGTGGCATTATTACCGATGCTATTTCTACTGGTGATATTTTTACTGTGACATTTTTTCTGGTGTCATTTTTTCCTCTTTTTACACTTGTGCTATTATTACCGACGCTATTTTTACTGGTGATATTTTTACGTTGACATTTTTTTCTGGTGTCATTTTTCCTTCTTTATACACGTGTGCCATTATTACGATTCTATTTTTACTGATGGTGTTTTTACTGTGAAATTTTTTTTAATGGTGTCATGTTTCCTCTTTATACACTTGTGCCATTATTACCGATGCTATTTTTACTGGTGATATTTTTACGGTGACATTTTTTTCTGGTGTCATTTTTTGCATCTTTATACACTTGTGCCATTATTACCGATGCTAGTTTTACTGGTGATATTTTTACGGTGACATTTTTTTCTGGTGTCATTTTTTCCTTATTGTTCCATTATTACCGATGCTATTTTAACTGGTGACATTTTTACTGTGAAAATTTTTTCTGGTGTCATTTTTTCGTCTTTATACACTTGTGCCATTATCACCGACGCTATTTTTACTGGTGATACTTTTACTGTGTCATTTTTCCTTGTGTCATTTTTTTCCTGTGCCATTCATACCTAAACTCAGTTGCACAGTCGCAGATGCAACGTTGCAACTATCACGCGATTTATTCACGGTTCCGTGTCTGAGACGCTTTTGCTTCCAACACGCAGAGGCGGAGATGACCAGGGGACTACGGATTTTTCACCAGATCCTTGTTAGTCCGGTTGCGGCCCTAATACCGCTCGGTACCAGACGTATCCGCCATAGGTAGCCCTGCCAGGAACCGGACTTCCAGACGGAATAG
>OY744549.1:35656814-35686814 GCA_963556195.1 Sepiola atlantica | reverse complement strand
ATATATACATATATATATATATATATATATATATATATATATATATACAACTGAGGTTAGAGAGAACACTACACTCATTACGACCCACAGACTTTCGAGAGGTCACTCAGTGTAAAATTTGGCATTTTATGGGGGTCCTCGTTATCAATGATTATCTCCCTAGTCCCGGACACATGCCGCTTTTTGAGGGTGGGGGTTGATGTGTGCGGTGAGTGAAAGTGGAAGATTCTCTGGTTACTTTCGTCCGAATATATCTGCGCTTTCGCCGAAACGTACGAACACGCAGAGAAAATAAAGAAACATACACACACTCTCATATAAAAACAAACGAATGGATCCCTTAAAAAAAACAAGCACGTACACAAAATAGCTTGGATATCCGCCCGGGACAGGTAAATAATACTTGGGGAACCTTTTGCAAAAATAGATTTTAGGACTAGAGACTACCGGACAAAAGCCCACCGGACATAAGCCCACCGGACCAAATCTATCGGAGAAACGTCGAAATTAAAATAGATTACATTAAAATGATTATTAAAAAAAACATACAGAATAGTTAACAGTCGAGAACTAGTAAATAAACAAACTAACAAGCAAACAAACAACAACGAAAATACAACACATAATTTATATAAAACGCATTAGAATGAAATTCTCTACTGAATCCGGCTTATTTTAACGGTAAAATTACAGAAAAAGTAACACTCGAGAACTCGTAAAAAATAATAAAAAGAAGAAGTGTGGAAACGATTTTTTCGATTTTTTAACAGTAAAATCGCTTACAAATCGGTTTTATACGTTAAAACTGACCGGGTTCAGTTAAGAATTTCATTCTAACGCATTTTATATAAATTATGTGGTATTAAGCTAACAGTTTACTGCAGTGCAGCCATAAAAAATTACCAGTTAACATGAGTTTTAGAAAGTTTAAAACACTCATGATTTGATAAAGGGGTCTTACTTCGAAATATATTATGGAACACAGTAACACACATTACTGTGTAGAAGTGTTGAATAAACAAGTAAGATTTACTTACAAAACTCAACTTAAAAAAATCACTTCGTTTTTATCTTCCTTCTCAACATCGACATATTTCCATTTCTTGCATTGTGGTAGCCTTCTACAACTCCTGTATATACATAATACATGCAATGCTTCAAGCAAACTACATCTCCTTATTATATCTTTTGGTTTACGAATTCTCAGGTGTAAACTATTCTGGACTTTTATCAATTGTTTTTGTTTATATTTACATTTTTGATCTTTTCCATTCAATGAACATTTTGTTACTTTCCCTAATCCTAAACCTTAATCCTGGCTCTATCCCTCAAAGGAGGTATTATGACGAACGAACATATATTACGGAGAAAATATCACGCAAAAAATCACAGAAAAAAATCTACAATCAGTTTTGCCAATGTTTTTTGTTTCATTCGACTAGAAAAGCCACCCGTTATTGGTTGGTAAGAATTGAGAAAGACAAAAATAATACTCGATAGAATGCCACCAAATTTGGCATGGAGCAGCACTCTTTAGTTGCCAGGTGTGTCATGGAATGGGTACTACCACTATTACTACTACTACTACGACGACGACGACCACCACCACCACATCCATCACAACTACTACCACCGCTAAGACTAAAAAACAACACACTCTTATATGGTTCAAAACATTTTTACCAGCGCTTAAGACCACGGGTTTCTACAGATTTGAAACACTTAAAATTTGATAAAGAGGTCTTACCTGGAAATATATATTTAGTTGCCAGGTATGTAATGGAATGGGATAAAAAAACTACTACTACTACTACTACTACTACTACTACTACTACTACTACTACTACTACTACTACTACTATTACGACGACGACGACCACCACCACCATCACCGCTAAGACTAAACACCAACACACTCTTATATGGTTCAAAACATTTTTACAAGCGCTTAAGACCACAGGTTTCTGCAGATTTGAAACACTTAACATTTGATAAAGAGGTCTTACCTCGAAATATATATTTAGTTGCAAGGTGTATCATGGAATGGGATAAAAATAACTACTACTACTATCATTACGACAACGACCAGTACCACCGCCACTAAGATCAAAAAAACAAAAACAACGCACTCTTATATGGTTCAAAACATTTTTACCAGCGCTTAAGACGATGGGTTTCTGCAGATTTTAAACACTTAACATTTGATAAAGAGCTCTTATTTGAAATATATATTTAGTTGCCAAGTATGTCATGGAATGGGACCAAAACAACTACTACAATTACTATTACTACTACTACTACTACTACTACGACGACGACGACGACGCCCACCACCACCACCACCATCACCACCACCACACCCATCACCGCTAAGACTAAAAAACAACACACTCTTATATGGTTCAAAACATTTTTACCAGTCCTTAAGACCACGGGTTTCTGCAGATTTGAAACACTTAAATTTGATAAAGAGGTCTTACCTCGAAATATATATTTAGTTGCAAGGTGTGTCATGGAATGGGATAAAAAATAACTACTACTACTACTACTACTACTACTACTATCATCATGACAACGACCAGTACCACCGGCACTAAGATTAAAAAACAAAAACAACGCACTCTTATATGGTTCAAAACATTTTTACCAGCGCTTAAGACCACGGGTTTTTGCAGATTTGAAACACTTAACATTTGATAAAGAGGTCTTACCTCGAAATATATATTTAGTTGCCCGGTATGTCATGGAATGGGATAAAAAACAACTACTACAATTACTACTACTACTACTACTACTACTACTACTACTACTACTACTACTACTATCATCACGACGACGATCACTACCACCGCCACTAAGATTAAAAAACAACAAACTCTTATATGGTTCAAAACATTCTTACCAACCGGGGTTCTGGAGATTTGAAACACTTATAATTTGATAATGAGGTCTTACTTCGAAATATATTATGGAAAACTGATACACACAGTAAGTCACCATGTAGAAGTTGAGACTGAATCAAGTAAGATTTACTAAAAAAATTAAAAGAAAAACTCACTTTGGCCCCTCTTCTCAACACCGGCATATTTCAACTTCTTGCATTTCTATAACCCCGCTATGTACTATAGATTTTATACAGAATGCTCCAAGAAAACTAAATCAACTCATCATTCATTTCATATTTATTTTTGTAATAATTTATCTTTGTCAGTTTTTCTTTTTCAATTTTATTTTATTTTAGCTAGAAGGCCGGTAATGACTGAAGACCGCCATGTACTCCTTGACCTAGCCTTGTACGCTATTTTATAGTAAATGGATTGACTGGAGTCGAGGACGTCTCAAACGCTCGTTTCGAAATGTAGGGGAGGGCGCCACTCGTTTTCATATATTACCCCACTTGCACTTTATCCTTCACTTTATAATGTTTTTATTCCTTGTCTATCAATTATGTTAACCTCTTGCCTCTCAATTGTGTTAACCACCTGGCATCGCTATTGTATTACTGATCTTGCATCTTAATTGTGATGTTAACCGCTTGCATATCAATTGTGTTAACCCCTTGAATCTTAATTGTGTTAACCGCTTGCATCTCGCTTTTGTTAACCCCCTTGCATCACAATTGTGTTAATCTACTTGCATATCAATTGTGTTAACCCCTTGCATCTCACTTGTTTTAACACCCTGCATCACAATTGCGTTAACCCCCTTGCATCTCAATTGTTTCAACCCGCTTACATCACAATTGTGTTAACCCCTTGTATCTCAATTGTGTAAACACCCTTGAATCTAAATTGTGTAAACACCCTTGCATCTTAATTGCGTTAACCCCCTTGCATCTCAATTGTGATAAGCCCCTTGCATCTACATTTTGTGTTAACCTTCTTACATCTCAATTGTGTTTACCCCTTGTATCTCAATTGTTTAAAACCCCTTGTATCTCAATTGTGTACCCTTGCATCACAATTGTGTAAACCCCCTTGCATCCCAATTGTGTTTACCCCTTGTATCTCAATTGTTTTAACCCATTTACATCACAATTGTTTTAACCGCCTTGCATCTCAATTGTGTTTACCTCGTTTAGCATAAAAACATTGAAATATAATCATTTTAGCAACAAAAACATTGAAATATAATCATTTTAGCAACAAAAACATTGAAATATAATCATTTAAGCAAGAAAAAGATTGAAATATAACAATTTTAGCAAGATAAGCATTGAAATATAATCATTTTAGAAAAAAAGCATTGAAATATAATCATTTTAGCAAGAAAGCATTGAAATATAATCATTTTAGCAAGAAAAACATTGAAATATAATCATTTAAGCAAAAAAAAAACATTGAAATATGATAATTTTAGCAAGATAAGCATTGAAATATAATCATTTTAGCAAGCAAGCATTGAAATATAATAATTTTAGCAAGAAAAACATTGAAATATAATCATTTTAGCAAAAAAACATTTATAATCACTTTAGCAAGAAAAACATTGAAATATAATAATTTAAGCGAGAAAAACAATGTAAATATAACTATTTTTGCAAGAAAAACATTGAAATATAATCATTTTAGCAAGAAAAACATTGAAATATAATCAGTTTAGCAAAAAAAAATTGAAATATGATAATTTTAGCCAGAAAAAATTTAGAAGATAACCATTTTAGCAAGAAAAACATTAAAATATAATCATTTTAGCAAGAAACCATTTATAATCACTCTAGCAAGAAAAACATTGAAATATAATCATTTTAGCAAGAAACAATTTATAATCACTATGGCAAGAAAAATATTTAGATATAATCAGTTTAGCAAGAACCCATTTATAATCACTTTAGCAAGAAAAACATTTAAATATAATCATTTTAGCAAGAAAAACATTTAAATATAATCATTTAGTCAAGAAAAACATTGAAATATGATAATTTTAGCAAGAAAAACATTGAAATATAATCATTTTAGCAAGAAACCATTTATAATTACTTTAGCAAAAAAAACCCATTAAAATATAATCATTTTAGCAAGAAAATCATTGAAATATAATAATTTTAGCAAGATAAACATTAAAATATCATCATTTTAGCAAGAAATACCTTGAAATATGATAATTTTAGCAAGAAACCATTTATAATCACTTTAGCAAGAAATACATTTAAATATAATCATTTCAGCATGAAAAACATTGAAACATAATCATTTTAGCAAGTAAAATAATGAAATATAATCATTTTAGTAAGAAAAACATTAAAATATGATCATTTTAGCAAGAAAAACATTGAAATATAATCATTTTAGCAAGAACATCATTGAAATATGATTATTTTAGCAAGATAAACATTAAGATATAACCATTTTAGCAAGAGAAACATAAAAATATAATCACTTTAGCAAGAAAAACATTGAAATATAATCATTTTAGCAAGAAAGCATTGAAATATGATAATTTTAGCAAGAAACCATTTATAATGACTTAAGCAAGGAAAACATTGAAATATAATCATTTTAGCAAGAAAAACATTAAAATATAATCATTTTAGCAAGATTTACATTGAAATATCATCATTTTAGCAAGAAAATCATTAAAATATAATAATTTTAGCAAGGAAAACATTAAAATATAATCATTTTAGCAAGAAACCATTTATAATTACTTTAGCAAGAAAAACATTCAAATATAATCATTTTAGCAAGAAAAACATTAAAATATAATAATTTTAGCAAGAAAAACATTGAAATATAATCATTTTAGCAAAAAAAACATTGAAATATGATCATTTTAGCAAGATAAACATTATAATATAACCATTTTAGCAAGAAAAACATTAAAATATAATCATTTTAGCAAGAAACAATTTATAATCACTTTAGCAAGAAAAACATTCAAATATCATCATTTTAGCAAGAAACAATCTATAATCACTATGGCAAGAAAAATATTTAAATATAATCAGTTTATCAAGAAACCATTTATAATCAATTTAGCAAGAAAAACATTTAAATATAATCATTTTAGCAAGTAAAACATTGAAATATAATCATTTTAGCAAGAAAAACATTGAAATATAATCAGTTTAGCAAAAAAAAAATTGAAATATGATAATTTTAGCCAGAAAAAATTTAGAAGATAACCATTTTAGCAAGAAAAACATTAAAATATAATCATTTTAGCAAGAAACCATTTATAATCACTCTAGCAAGAAAAACATTGAAATATAATCATTTTAGCAAGAAACAATTTATAATCACTATGGCAAGAAAAATATTTAGATATAATCAGTTTAGCAAGAACCCATTTATAATCACTTTAGCAAGAAAAACATTTAAATATAATCATTTTAGCAAGAAAAACATTTAAATATAATCATTTAGTCAAGAAAAACATTGAAATATGATAATTTTAGCAAGAAAAACATTGAAATATAATCATTTTAGCAAGAAACCATTTATAATTACTTTAGCAAAAAAAACCCATTAAAATATAATCACTTTAGCAAGAAAAACATTTAAATATAATCATTTCAGCATGAAAAACATTGAAATATAATCATTTTAGCAAGATAAATATTGAAATATAATCATTGTAGAAAGAAAAACATTAAAATATGTTCATTTTAGAAAGAAAAACATTGAAATATGATCATTTTAGCAAGAAAAACATTGAAATATTATTATTTTAGCAAGAAAAACATTAAGATATAACCATTTTAGCAAGAGAAACATTAAAATATAATCATTTTAGCAAAAAAACATTTATAATCACTTTAGCAAGAAAAACATTGAAATATAATCATTTTAGCAAGAAAAACATTGAAATATGATCATTTTCGCAAGAAACCATTTATAATGATTTTAGCAAGGAAAACATGTAAATATTATCATTTTAGCAAGAAAAACATTGAAACATAATAATTTTAGCAAGAAAAACATTGAAATATGATCATTTTAGCCAGAAAACCATTGAAATATAATCATTTTAGCAATAAAGCATTCACTTATAATCATTTTAGCAAGAAAAATATTGAAATATAATTATTTTTGCAAGAAACAATTTATAATCACTTTAGCAAGAAAAACATTGAAATATAATCATTTTAGCAAGAAAAACATTAAAATATAATCATTTTAGCAAGAAACCATTTATAATCACTTAAGCAAAAAAAAAACATTGAAATATAATCATTTTAGCAAGAGAAACATTGAAATATAACCATTTTAGCAAGAAAAACATTGAAATATAATCATTTTAGCAAGAAACAATTTATAATCACTTTAACAAGAAAAACATTAAAATATGATCATTTTAGCATGAAAAACATTGAAATATAATCATTTTAGCAAGATAAATATTGAAATATAATCATTGTAGCAAGAAAAACATTAAAATATGATAATTTTAGAAAGAAAAACATTGAAATATGATCATTTTAGCAAGAAAAACATTGAAATATTATTATTTTAGCAAGAAAAACATTAAGATATAACCATTTAAGCAAGAGAGACATTAAAATATAATCATTTTAGCAAAAAAACATTTATAATCACTTTAGCAAGAAAAACATTGAAATATAATCATTTTTGCAAGAAAAACATTGAAATATGATCATTTTAGCATGAAACCATTTATAATGATTTTAGCAAGGAATACATTGCAATATTATCATTTTAGCAAGAAAAACATTGAAACATAATAATTTTAGCAAGAAAAACATTGAAATATGATCATTTTAACTAGAAAACCATTGAAATATAATCATTTTAGCAATAAAGCATTCATATATAATCATTTTAGCAAGAAAAATATTGAAATATAATCATTTTTGCAAGAAACAATTTATAATCACTTTAGCAAGAAAAACATTGAAATATAATCATTTTAGCAAGTAAAACATTGCAATATAATCATTTTAGCAAGAAAAAAATTGAAATATTAAAATTTTAGCAAGAAAAACGAACTCTTCCCAGAGAGTCAATGTGGTTTCCGCCCCGGACGAGGCACGACAGACATGATCTTCACTGAACGCAAACTCCAAGAGAAATGTGTCGAACAAAACCGTGAGATCTACTTAACGTTTGTGGATATAACTAAGGCATTCGACTCAGTCAGTCGAGAAGGTCTCTGGAAGATCATGGGAAAATTCGGCTGCCCCTCCAAGTTCATCGGAATCATTCGCCAGTTCCATGAAGGAATGACGGCCAGGATTCTCGACGACGGCGACGCATCTGAGACCTTCCAGATGACAAACGGAGTAAAACAGGGTTGTGTCCTAGCTCCCAAGCTATTCAGCATGATGTTCTCAGTCATGCTAAACGACGCGTTCGGCGAGGACAAAAACGGCGTCGACATTCGATACAAAACGGACGGAAACTTGTTCAACGCCAGGCGACTGCTTGCGACGACCAAGGTAAAGGAAACAACTATCCAGGAACTTCTCTTCGCGGACGACTGTGCTGTCACCACGCACGAGGAAGGAGAGATGCAAATGGACCGTCTCGCGGCAGCCTGTAACAACTTTGGTCTGACAATAAGTACAAAGAAGACGGAGGTACTGTTTCAACCGGCCCAGGAGAAGAGCCCTCCCATCCACGAATTTTAGTGGGCGGAGAAACTTTCAAATCAGTACAATCTCCAGGAGCGAGAACATTGACGAAGAGCTAAACAACAGAATCTCATCAGCCAGCAGCACTTTTGGCCGACTGCGAGATCGAGTGTAGAATGGAAGAGGCATCAGCCTCCGAACAAAGCTGAAGGTTTACAGAGCGGCTGTCGTCCCCGTCCTGACCTACGGCTGTGAGACGTGGACGCGTTACCGCAGACATGAGCGACTGATTGATTGATTCCACACAAATTGTCTTCGGAAATTCCTCCATATCCGATGGCAGGACGAGATCCCTGATACTGAAATTCTGTCCAGAGCCGGAATGTTCAGCACACAAACCATCCCGCACCAAGCCCAACTGCACTCGCCAGGTCACATTTCCCGCATGAGCGAGGAGAGAATCCCGAAACAAGTCATGTTCGGTGAGCTCAGCCGCGGCAAACGAAACGTTGACCGACCTAAAAAGTGGTACAATGCTAGCCTGAAGGAAACGCTAACTAGCTTCGAAATAGACCATCGAACGTGGGAAGGGTCTCCTTCGTGCACTCTCGCAACAATTTCTGTTATCATCGTGGTCAACGGAATATCGTCCACATTATCATCCCAGCCTTTGGTAACTGCCACTGCTCTCCTTTTGATAAATGCGGCTGCCACTCCGATCTATCTGCCCACTGGGAAGTGCCCAACTAGTTTTCCACACAAAGAAAACACGACACGTCTGGTGATGCTGCGTGGCATACTCGGGATCTCGTTACCTCGTTCCCACTTTAACATATTGCATTCCTGCCAAACTTTCAAGCCGAGTACTCGCGCACCGTCTTGAAGCCGTTCAGGTTCCTTACTCAACAATCCAAAGTCGGCCAGATGCTGCCTCACTTTAGCTGCAGACACTATGTTTTAATTTATAAAAACATCATCGATATATGCTGATGTTGCCCGTTGAATAGACAATGCAGCGTCTACAATAGCTCGCATAATGGCTGGTGCCACATTGAGCCCAAAACCCATGCGCGTCAAGCAGTACCTCTTCCCCTCCAATATGACAGTCTGGTATGGCCACAAGAATTGATGCACATGCACCTGTAGGTAAGCCCTCTATAAATCGAGCACTGATACATTAGGGCCTTTCGTTCACCACTCTCTCAGCTTGTGTGCACATATGTCTGCATGTGCCGTGTAGGCATCGACGTGCTCATTCAGTTCGCGAAAATCCAGAACTGGCCGTACCTTAGATTTGTTCTGCTGGAAGATTGCCATTAGCAGAATTAGGCCCTTTGGGGGGGGGTCCTAGTTTGTCTTCAGGATAGGGAAGTAGCCATCCATTGTTCAGCCATGTTTGAAACTCACGTCTATAGTCCTGACGGATTTGAGCGGGTACTCATTATTCAGGCACCCTGTTTTTGAGTTTACCATGTGGTTGATCACCTAATCACTTCCAAGACACCGTCCACACTTTGACCTGTTCGTCAAACGTGGCGCTAAAATCGGGTTCCTCTATCGTGATCGCAGCGCAAGCATGTGAACTCGTTTTGTAAAAGATGGCTTCGCCAGACTGGTCAATGCTGACCCCACCCAACATCTTAATAACATCCATCCCAAGTAACATGTCGAAAGCTAACAGCCGACTGTGTACGACCAAGACATCGACCTTTACAGGGCTCATATCGGTTATTGTCAACGAAATCCATTCATCCATTCTCAACGACGCTCGGAGATGTTGCCTTACGTGGCTCGGTAGTCCTGCTACAAAGGCGCATACCATCCATTTTTCTGGAAGTGTCTCCTCAACAAGGAGGGCAAGTCTTCGAAGCTGAGCCAAAAACACATCTACAGTCTCTCCATGTAGTAGCCGTCGCGTCGCCACAAATGAATCGGTGGCAAACGCAGTTATCAGCGCCTGCTTGACTTGATTTACATCTGCCCTCTGTTCCTTCCCTAGCTGTCGATACACAGCTAGAGCGCCCCCTCTTAACCGCAAGGGAATAACTCGCGCTACTTCGTGAAACTCACATAATTCGTAAACAAGTTCTACCTGTTCGATCCATTCCACTATCGGTAGGTCAGTAGTAGTTCCACTAAATTCTGGAATCAGACGAATGTCAAATTGCCTGTTGGTCATGTTAACTAAATAATCTTTTAACAGAGATGTCGCCAATATCAAGTCCAAATGGAAGGAAAAAAAACGTCTCTCTCAACCGTATATAAAAAAAAACGTCGTTCAGTTCAACATAAAAAAATCCAGCACTCTTCTTTTCTTTCGATCGTTTTCCAATTCCACGTTCAGAACGATCACCACGAAAAACTGACTGAATCTTCACTTTCGCTCTCTTATTGAAAAAAATGCGACGCATGCAAATCAACTTAATTTGCATGAATCTCTCACTCGACACAGCTGCCCGGATTTTCAAATAAAAACTTTATTTGACTTTCTGACGCCTTTCTCCTCCCACTCCTCTTTCTTTTTTGTCATCAGCGAGCGTTTTCGGGTTCGCCCCACACATACAGCATACCAGACGCTGCCTCTTTGAACGGCGCCGACAAGTGTCTGCATCTACATCAATCGGCCGCTCTCCGTTACATGTATATATGTTATATGTATATATGTATATATGTATATATATATATGTATGTATATATGTATGTATATATGTATGTATATTAGTATATGTGTATATATGTATGTATATATGTATATGTGTATATATGTATGTATGTATATGTGTATATATTGCATAGCGGCACCAAAAACCAGACATTTGTTACGTTATCAATGATGAAAATCATCGCCACGAAAGTCTATTAAGCGCTTCTCAATATACGAAAGTTTATGAAAAGTGTAGGAGCGTTTTCAAACTTCTTTAACGCTCCTCTTTAAGGCACCCTTAATAGGCACTTTTAAAAACATTTCTTTATAGCGTTTTTAAGCCTTCAAACTGCCAGTCTTATTACACATTACTTTTTAAACAGATTTTGTTATTAAAACATTTTTCTTTTTAAACATTTTACATTAACCACTTTAACGATAGTTCTTTTTAAATTCTTATCTCATTAAACACAGTTCATTAAACATTGTATCTCATGTAAACACTTTAGCCATTGTTCGTTAAGCATATCAAATCAAACATGGCGCACCCTTTCCTTCTGTTTTCGTTCTTTCAGTTTTAAGTCTTTCGAGGTTTAACAGTTTAGGACCCCAAAAAATGTGATGCACAAAAAGTTACCTGACATTTTCTTTGTCGTCTAGTTGTGATCGCCGTTGATGCCGTTGGTTTCCATTGCGTATCTCTGACCGTGATCGATGTTGGTGATCTTTGATCTGTGGATACAATTTTATATACAAGCAGAAGACAAACGCGGAGACAATTTTTCCTCAGAGAGATTCAAATCTTTTATTCTGGACTTCGTTGCGGAAGGGTTCTTTCCATTCGTTCGCTCAATTCACATTCATCCTTCTCGCTGAGGGAAGCGACTATGCACGGGAATTTCTGCTGGATCTCGAGGAGATCCAGCCATTACGATGAACGATTACATCGTCGACCTGACGCTCTCACTCCCAGAGCCCTTCTGTTTGATTTCCGGACCCACAGAGAGGTCGACCGTCCAGCTCGCTTCCCAAACCTTCACTATGTTAAAAACCTTAGTTTCTCACGAAGAAGGAGTGACGTCACAGTCCTTTGTCCCGTCATACAAATCATAACCAGAGCTGGCGTGCCATTTATTGAACCCCAACCTTTGAAGTCGGCCAGGTTTCACCAGTTGTTATGACTTCTTGGGATTACTCATTTTGAGGACAAACCTATCTGTCCCAAAATGGATGTCCTTTCCTTGCACTTAACTCGAACAAAGTTCACCCCTCTCACAATCAAAACTAGTGGACCTACACGCTTTTAGGCATACGGGGCCCCTCATAATATAACATATATATGTATGTATATATGTATATGTGTATATATGTATGTATATATGTATATATGTGTGCATATATGTATGTATATATGTATGTATATATGTATATATATATGTATATATGTGTATATGTATATATGTATATATATATTTAAATATGTATATATATATATGTATATATGTATATATGTGTATGTGTATATATATGTATATATGTATATATATATATGTATATATATATGTATATATGTATATATATGTATGTATATATGTGTATATATTTTTATGTAATTATTTTTTTGGGGGGATTGCAGCGTTCGTTGTTTTTTTTGTTGCTTACTACTACTTCGATTGTCTCACTTCCTAAGTGATTAAGATGCAGAACATTGCATTATTAGTCACCCTTAACTTTATAGGACGTATTTTTCGTTAATATATATATATATTTATATAATTTTAAAGTAATCCATGGACACGTGTTTCTGGCTCACCGCCGATATTGATGTGTGTAGTCCAAAGGAAGTAACTCATGAATATTCTAAGCGAATTGTGCATTCTTTTAGATTCTTTGAATGGATTACGATTATTAACGAAAATATATTATTAATTTTAACGAGCAGAAACAGATAAGTTCTTGAAATAGAAATTATTGTTCATTGTTACAGGATATTGTATTTCTTTTGTTTAGGAGCACAGACGAACAAAATACTTGACTTTTCTCTATAAGATTGAATTCTTGCCTGAAAAAACTTTCTATCTGGCGGGATAAAGGTTCCAAAATCACTTTAAAATGTCAAACACTACCAACCTACATCATTTGCCAATTCTGACCATTTGACCCCATTATTATAGATTGTCGAGATTATTTCTGACTAACCAATTTTTTATTTGTGCCCGTTGTGCTGTGTTATTCGTAATATAATAATTTGATAAACCGCCGAAAGATGAATGTGACACAAGGTCGGAAGGTGGAGATTCAAGGCCAGCCCACAATAGTTGGTGCACCCTGGCCACGTGAAAATGCCTGAGCAGCCCCATCGGCATCCCTCGTCGGTTATGAGTAAACAACCCCCTTCTAAAAACGAGAAGGTAAAGCCTAGGAGCGTGGACCTCCTAGGACTCATCAAAAACAATACCCCAGCTCGACGCCGCTGTCAGTGGGGCCACGAATTCTCCGACTGAAACCCTATGCAGTGAGGTAGACCACCTCCTGAAAACGGGGCCACTGGGGTAGGCCGCGGTGGCGACCAGTGATGTCTTAGGACAGGATTCTGGTTGCTGAGCAGTCCGTGGCCTGGTCGCATAAATGGTCACGTGACTTGCAACACATAAATAATTTTAAAGCATTAATAATTACCCTGCCGATAGACTTCGGCCCTTACTTCGGCTAGACGGGAGGTCGGAGAGGCCCGATCCGACATATCAGCTGGTCACGTCATACCCATTATCCATAAGTTCATCCCCAACCGTATTATTCGATCTGAGTTTTCTAAAAATAACAAGCCTTACTTGTTTTTATTTTCCCCTCCAATAGATACTAGAAGGTGGTGGCTGAAGGTCAATCGTGTTGAGAACAAATATTACCAATGCCAAAGAGTAATGTGTTCAAAGAGTAATGTTTTCAAAGAGTAATGTGTTCAAAGAGTAATGTTTTCAAAGAGTAATGTGTTCAAAGAGTAATGTTTTCAAAGAGTAATGTTTTCTAAAGAGTAATGTTTTCAAAGAGTAATGTTTTCAAAGATTAATATTTAAAAAAAGTAATGTTTTCAAAGAGTAATGTTTTCAAAGAGTAATGTTTTCAAAGATTAATATTAAAAACAGTAATGTTTTCAAAGAGTACTGTTTTCAAAGAGTTATGTTTTCAAAGAGTAATGTGTTCAAAGAGTAACCTTTTCAAAGAGTAATGTGTTCAAAGAGTAATGTTTTCAAAGAGTAATGTTTTCAAAGAGTAATATTTTCAAAGAGCAATGTTTTCAAAGAGTAATGTTTTCAAAGAGTAATGTTTTCAAAGAGTAATGTTTTCAAATATAATGTTTTCAAAGAGTAATGTTTTCAAAAAGTAATATTTTCAAAGAGTAATGTTTTCAAAGAGTAATGTGTTCAAAGAGTAATGTGTTCAAAGAGTAATATTTTCAAAGAGTAATGTTTTCAAAGAGTAATGTTTTCAAATATAATGTTTTCAAAGAGTAATGTTTTCAAAGAGTAATGTTTTCAAATATAATGTTTTCAAAGAGTAATGTTTTCAAATATAATGTTTTCAAAGAGTAATGTTTTCAAAGAGTAATGTTTTCAAATATAATGTTTTCAAAGAGTAATGTTTTCAAAGAGTATTGTTTTCAAAGAGTAATGTTTTCAAAGAGTAATGTTTTCAAAGAGTAATATTTTCAAAAGGTAATGTTTTCAAAGATTAATATTTTCAAAAAGTAATGTTTTCAAAGAGTAATGTTTTCAAAGAGTAATGTGTTCAAAGAGTAATGTTTCAAAGAGTAATGTTTTCAAAGAGCAATGCCATTGGTGTGGTGCTTCTTTGAGGTGCTCTGTTTTCCTGCTCTTGAGTAATGATGGAATTTCCTTCCAAGAGCAAAGTATTCTGTAATCAAAGTATTCTAAGAGCAATGTATTCTAAGAGCAATGTATTCTAAGAGCAATGTATTCTAGGAATATAAATAATTACCCTGCCGATAGAATTATATTTGACAACTATATTCGGCATTAAATAACCCATGGATTGTTGATATGCCGTAAATTAAACCAAACCAAACCAAAATCTTAGTTCTACAGAACACGGCCAGTTGATGCCACAGCGCTTTCCCATCGGCCTGATTATCGATGACGTACCCCGACTTGTATGGAGTGCACAAAAAATTTTGATACAAACTTGGCGTTTCGAGTTAATACTTTTTTCGTTTCTTTTGCTAACAAAATGCAACTTTATTGAATCGACGTAAACATACGAACTTCAACAATTAAGATAATGGATTCCGATATAATAACGTACTCTTTTAATTCATTTTCTTTTCTTTCTTCTTTCATCTTCTTATATATAAAATAAAGTCAGTTTCCCCCATTTCATTGACCGTTATAGCTTTAATAAAAAAAGGTAGATAAACAAAGGAGATAATACTTGGAAGGATGGTATCATGACGAACGAACATATACTACACTCCACCCCCCAACAAATGAGGAGGTAATGCCTGGGAGGGTGGTATCATGAAAACAGAACAGATACAACACTACCCCTGTTCGAATCGAGCATTCAAAGATAGTACAATCGTACATTAATACATTAATAGAAGTAGTAGTATAGTTTCAGCTTCAGACAGACAGATACGAAATCTCCATTGTTAACAGATATGTAGAATTGTTATACTTATCATATAAAGCAGTTTCAGTGGTTTCAATGCGGTTTCCTCAAAGTCTTATTCAGCTGAGAGAATAGTACATTTATTTTAATTTGATTGCATCGATTTTCATATTTAGCCCTAATCAATATTATTTTAAAACATAAATAAAGGTGAAGCAGTCTTCACTCACGAATTCAGATGTATTCTTATTCTATCTATCGGCACCGGGAGCAATTTTTATAAAATAAACTTTCCCCATATACACCGGTTGACAATCATATTTCAAACGTTTTCATTGGCTAAAAAGCAAATAAACACAGAATCAAAGATTGCGTCGGCAACTGTTTTTTTCATAGATACACACACTTATTTTCTATATCTTATCTTCAATTTTCCTGGCAAAATTTAACTTCTGTCTAATCGATGTAAACACACGAACTTTGATGATTAAGGTAAGTTATAATTAACTTAAATGGCTTTCAAACGCGTGTAAATTAAACCAGTTGAATAGCTTTCACACGCGTGTAAATTAAACCAGTTGAATAGCTTTCACACGCGTGTAAATTAAACCAGTTGAATAGCTTTCAAACGCGTGTAAATTAAACCAGTTGAATAGCTTTCAAACGCGTGTAAATTAAACCAGTTGAATAGCTTTCAAACGCGTGTAAATTAAACCAGTTGAATAGCTTTCACACGCGTGTAAATTAAACCAGTTGAATAGCTTTCACACGCGTGTAAATTAAACCAGTTGAATAGCTTTCAAACGCGTGTAAATTAAACCAGTTGAATAGCTTTCACACGCGTGTAAATTAAACCAGTTGAATAGCTTTCACACGCGTGTAAATTAAACCAGTTGAATAGCTTTCACACGCGTGTAAATTAAACCAGTTGAATAGCTTTCAAACGCGTGTAAATTAAACCAGTTGAATAGCTTTCAAACGCGTGTAAATTAAACCAGTTGAATAGCTTTCAAACGCGTGTAAATTAAACCAGTTGAATAGCTTTCAAACGCGTGTAAATTAAACCAGTTGAATAGCTTTCAAACGCGTGTAAATTAAACCAGTTGAATAGCTTTCAAACGCGTGTAAATTAAACCAGTTGAATAGCTTTCAAACGCGTGTAAATTAAACCAGTTGAATAGCTTTCAAACGCGTGTAAATTAAACCAGTTGAATAGCTTTCAAACGCGTGTAAATTAAACCAGTTGAATAGCTTTCACACGCGTGTAAATTAAACCAGTTGAATAGCTTTCACACGCGTGTAAATTAAACCAGTTGAATAGCTTTCACACGCGTGTAAATTAAACCAGTTGAATAGCTTTCACACGCGTGCTACGCCATTTCATTTAAACGAAATAATCCATATAATTAGGGTCAGTTTTTAGTTGTCAATCTTAAATCAACGTTTACGAATTTATGTACGCATTTCAACATAATACATTCTACATGGAAGATGATGGCATGTCTAAATCAAACGTTGTTAAATACTAAATAAATAATATTGCCACGTCGAGTGGCCCATAACGTTTGCGTCTGCAGGAAAAAAAATATAATCAGTTAAATGACTTTCAAACACGCGCTACGCCATTTTATTTAAACGCAATGACTTATAGCATTCGAGTCAGTTTTTAATTTTCAACATCATGGCTTAATAATAAATCAAACATCTTTCTTCATCTCAAAACATGATCATCTGTCTTCGTCAAAAGTTTTTTAACTAGTGATGGGACGATTCTAATTTTTTTCCCCGACTCCGATACAATTACCGATTCTGTACTAAATTTCCGATTCTGATACAATTATCGATTTCGATTCCTCTAAATTTCTAAATATTAAGCTATGGAGTTTTTTTTCAGTTTTTTAATTTCCGGATTACCGTAAACACCCATGTAATATGTGCATATATGTTCTCACTAGTGATGGGACGATTCTAATATTTTTTCCAATTCTGAGACAACCATCAATTCTGTTCTAAATTCCCGATTTTGATACATTTACCGATCCTGATTCTTTTAAAATTTCTGAATATGGTGTACATTTCAATGGTGTTGTTGCAACAACGTTCACCTTGGTCGGGTAGAATCGCCTTCTCCTCTCGCCCGCAGTTCGTTCTTTCTCTCGTTTCCTCTTTCGTTGTTATTATAAAAGACGAATCTAAAAAACTTCCGTGTGACCGACTGACAAAAATTCTATTTCAATCTTGGGACGATTCCAAATTCCCAATTCTGTTTTAAATTCCCGATTCCGATACGATTACCGATTCCGAATCCGATTTCTTTTAAATTTTGAATTATGTATAATGACAAATAAACTTGACGCATAATCCCGCCTTAGCCTAGGTATTAAATACGACCGCAAACATAACTTCCGGCTTGGTAATAAATCTACATCGTATACATATATATATACATATGTATATATAAATATATATATACATATATATATATATATATATATCTCTATATATATATATATATAATACATATATATATATTTGTATATTATATATGTTATATATATATCTATATATATATATATATATATATCTATATATATATATATAATACATATATATATATTTGTATATTATATATGTTATATATATATATATATATATATATATATTATATATATATATTTCTATATTATATATATAGATTTAGATTTTTCACTTATAAAATAGATCATTCAGTGAAGACCGGGGTTGTGCAAATAAAAACAAGCTCGATGATACTCGATTACAGAGTACAGAGCATTTATATGCGATTTAATGAAGGCTAACCAAAGCATTCCTTTCAGGACACCAATGATCACCATTAAAGATTTTTTCTTACAAATATTATTTATTCAAATTAAATGTTTTTCCTACACGTGGCAGATCATCAGGGAAATTAAATGTCTGGAATAAGGGTTTCAACTGCCGACAATACACAATGTGGCGTTGCAATAGTTGATGTCACGTAAGAAGAGAAGAGAACACGAAATTACATACTCATCGATGCAATAATTTATTTCAACCATGTGATTTTTTCAAGCATCCGATCCAGACGATTACATTCTTGAAACTGAAAAAAAAGGATTAAATTCACACTCGACAATTAAAATATAATTGGAGAGAGATGGTGTAACAACCACTTACAACACACTTAGAGAGAGGGGGAAATTTGAAGCATATGTAATCCTAAAGTATAAATTGAGAATCAACTACAGACAGTGAGGGGGGGAGGCTGCTTGTCTATTTATAAATTGTAAAATTGGGCATAGATGGCGATGGAAGAGGGCGGCGGGGGCTGTTTTTAAAAGAATCGGGACGTGTCAAAAATTAACAAATATTTACATATAGTCATCCACATACAGACTGTTTCGCTGTATCACAGCTCTTCAGTGCGGCTAGACCAGTTAGTGCCTCAAGCCGGGATTGAAACTCAACCGTCGATCTGACAGTCGGCGCCACTGACTGAATGTAAGTGATATCTCAATGTAAACATTGTGGAGTGCCGGGAGCTCGAATTATATTTCGGTACGTATGATTTTAATTTAATAAAAATACGATTTATGTTAAGTGTTAATGGTATCATGCTGTCAATCTCAGTTAGATGTGCACTTAGAGATTCGGAAAAATTCACATTGTCTTCCTGGGTATTGATTTACTCCTCTCCAGGAGTTAGGCACAAGGCCAGTTTTTATCTTACTCCCACAAGTAAGATGTAACCAAGGTCGGGTCGGGAAAGTGGTGTTTAAAAATTGCCTTGGCAGCCCTGTCGGCGTTCCCCGGTAGGGGCACCTCAGGCAGTAAGCAATAAACTTACTCCTCCCCAAAGAGGGGAGGCTAAGCCTGGGAGGGTGGACCTCCTAGAACTGCGCAGGACAGACCCATAGACCGGCGTAAATCAAGCTCCGAAGGCCAAGACAATACCAGTCTATGGGGTGCAGTATCAATCGGAACAGATACTATACTTTGATCTTAGCCAACAGGTCAAGTTGGGTAAATTTTCCATAACAATACACTTTTAGATTTTATGTACATACTATAGTGTTTCTGTTTATAGGGAACACACAAACATCACACACTCACAGACATTGAATTTTATATATATGTAGATAAAGGTGAGTTGTTGTTGTTCCTATTATTATTACTAGTAATAGTATCATTATTACTAGTAATAGTATTATTATTACTAGTAATACTATTATTATTACTAGTAATACTATTATTATTACTAGTAATAGTATTATTATTACTAGTAATACTATTATTATTACTAGTAATAGTAGTATTATTATTAGTAGTACCAGTAGTAGTTGTAATTTTAAGCCACTTTAAGTGCATTAATCTATTTGTGTGCCATCTTGAAAAAATATTTTCATGTTATTAAAAACAATCGAAGCAAAAGTCTTGAGGATAATTACACTCCATTGATTAATGTGACCTCCTAACGAAAGACAAATTATTTGGGTTAGTTCTCAAATTATCATAGCCAATGCAGGTTTATGGAGTATCACTTACAAAAGTTGAAGCAACGGAGCGTCTAATCAGTAAGTATATGAAAGATAGTTGGGTGGAGCTAATTTATTAACAACTGTGGCTTTCCAGGTTGTATCGAACATACCACTATGTTGTGGGCCCAAATAAAAACGGCCAAAAAAAAAAAATCAGCTACACTTTACGTCATTTGGCTAAACTAAGAAAATGTCTATGGCTGAGTAAATACCAAGAAAATGTATATGGCTGAGTAAGACACAAAACATATCATATGGCTGAGTAAGACACCAAAAAAATGCATATGGCTGAGTAAGACACCAAGAAAATGTACATGGCTGAGTAAGACACCAGAAAAATGTATATGGGTGAGTAAGACACCAAGAAAATGTATATGGCTGAGTGAGACACCAAGAAAATGTATATGCCTGAGTAAGACACCAAGAAAATGTATATGGCTGAGTAAATACCAAGTAAATGTATATGGCTGAGTAAATACCAAAAAAATGACTATGGCTGAGTAAATACTAACAAAATGTATATGTCTGAGATAGACACCAAGAATATCATATGGCTGAGGAAGACACCAAGAAAATGCATATAGCTAAGTAAGAGACCAAGAAGATTTATATGGCTGAGTAAGACACCAAGAAAATGCATATTGCTGAGGAAGACACCAATAAAATGCATATGGCTGAGTAAGACACCAAGAAAATGCATATGGCTGAGTAAGACACCAAGAAAATGCATATGGCTGAGTAAGACACCAAGGAAATGCATATGGCTGAGTAAGACACCAAGAAAATGCATATGGTTGAGTAAGACACCAAGAAAATGCATATGACTGAGTAATACACCAAGAAAATGCATATGGCTGAGTAAAACACCAAGAAAATGCATATGGCTGAGTAAAACACCAAGAAAATGCATATGGCTGAATAAGACACCAAGAAAATGCATATGGCTGAGTAAGACACCAAGAAAATTCATATGGCTGAGTAAGACACCAAGAAAATTCATATGGCTGAGTAAGACACCAAGAAAATGCATATGGCTGAGTAAGACACCAATAAAATGCATATGGCTGAGTAAGACACCAATAAAATGCATATGGCTGAGTAAGACACCAATAAAATGGATATGGCTGAGTAAGACACCAATAAAATGAATATGGCTGAGTAAGACACCAATAAAATGCATATGGCTGAGTAAGACACCAATAAAATGCATATGGCTGAGTAAGACACCAATAAAATGCATATGGCTGAGTAAGACACCAATAAAAGGCATATGGCTGAGTAAGACACCAATAAAATGCATATGGCTGAGTAAGACACCAAGAAAATGCATATGGCTGAGTAAGACACCAAGAAAATGCATATGGCTGAGTAAGACACCAAGAAAATGCATATGGCTGAGTAAGACACCAATAAAATGCATATGGCTGAGTAAGACACCAATAAAATGCATATGGCTGAGTAAGACACCAAGAAAATGCATATGGCTGAGTAAGACACCAATAAAATGCATATGGCTGAGTAAGACACCAATAAAATGCATATGGCTGAGTAAGACACCAATAAAATGCATATGGCTGAGTAAGACACCAATAAAATGCATATGGCTGAGTAAGACACCAATAAAATGCATATGGCTGAGTAACTACTTCGGAAATCAATGGCGTTCCTTTGGATTCCGAAAGACATCAGAAATTTCATATGAGCGTATTTTCGATGTACATATATGAAATTCTCTTATAATAAATACTCAACTAACTTGCAAAAGTTGAATATTGGCATGATGATGATGATTATGGGATGTGTTATCTCTCCACTACTGTTGGTGTTGGTAATGGTGATTATATTGCGTAGTTCCGAAGACAACACCAATAAGAAGAAAAAAAATCAATTTCATGAAGGCGTTTATGAATGATGTAACTTTAGTCGCAGAATAAATCCGTAAAAATGTCGCAGTTTATCCATAATCAAAGGATCTTACAAATAAACAATGTTCTTCGTCGATGAGAACGAAATCCCCACACACTTCGAAAAAAGTTTCAAGGGCCTTGATCGCTACCTCTGACTGATCGACATTGTTGACAGGACCTAAGCAGAATTCTAACCGATGGATTACGATCCATTGATAAATGTGACCTCATAAACAAAGACAAATTATCGCGTATTTTCTTTGGAGGTCAATTCCCAATTGATCATGGTCAATGCAAGTGGATGAGGTGTCGCTTACAAAAGTTGTGATAATGGAGCACCTGATCAGTAAGTTTATGAAAAAATCGTTGGGGTGCCTGATTCCTTTACAAAAGTGGCACTATACAGTTCATCAACGAAGCTAAAACTTCCGCTGTTGTCACTTGTTAAGGAATATGAATTAGGTACAGTGCGACCTTTCCAGATGCTGCGTGACTCTCGCGACCAACTAGTGAAGAATGCCAAATTATACTGGTCGAAATTGGAAGGCAAACAAGATGCAAAATCGGGCACTTTGGGTTTCGGAAGACATTAGAAATCTCATATGAGCGTATTTTAAATTTACATATATGAGATTTTCTAATAATAAATACTCAACTAATTGGCAAAAGTTGAATATTGGGATTTGTAGTTATTCCGCTACTGTTGGTGTTGGTACCGGGGATAATATTGCGTAGTGCCGAAGACAACACCAATATTCCGCTACTGTAGGTGTTGGTACAAAATATGATTCTCTTTGCTAAAAAAATGTATTTTTTGATATTTTTATATATTTTTATATTTCTATATTTTCAAATCTGTGCTAAACAATAATACACTTTTACTGTTTTATAATAATTGTATCCTCTAATGATTAAAGGCATACATACATTTTTGAAAATCCATGGGTCAAGGAAGAAAAAAAGTTTATTTATATATTCCTTGTTTTAAATATTTGGTGATTATTTTTTTTATTCTCATCAATAATTTCCTTATATGACTGCTCTATCTTTTATATGGAGCATTTTCTTTTCAAGATAAGATAGAATGTAAAGATACAATTTTATCTTTATTATATATATATATATATATATATATATATATATATATATATATATATATATATTACATTAGGAATCTCATATGAGCGTATTTTCTAATCGTAAATGCTCACTTAATTGTCAAAAGTTGAATGTTGGCATCATGATTGAATTTGTTATCTTCCCGCTACTGTTTATGTATGTACCGGAGATGATATTGCGTAGTGCCGAAGACAACGCCAATAAGAAAAACATTCATTCTATGAAGGAGTTTATGAATGATGTAACCTTAGTCGCGGAATACCGATCACACATGGAACAACTGGTGAACGCCTACAGAAACTTTTCAAATCGGCTGCGATAAAAATAAAGCCGTAAAAATGTCGCAGTTTATCCATAATTAAAGGATCTTGCAAATAAACAAGGTTCACCGTCGATCAGAACGAATTCTCCACAATCCGCGAACAAAGTGTCAAGGGCTTTGATCGCTACCTCTGACTGATCGACATTGTTGACAGGACCTAAGCAGAATTCTAGCGGATGGATTACGATCAATATTCTGCTACTGTTGGTGTTGGTACCGGAGATGATATTGCGTAGTGCCGAAGACAACACCAATATTCCGCTACTGTTGGTGTTGGTACCGGAGATGATATTGCGTAGTACCGAAGACAACACCAATATTCCGCTACTGTTGGTGTTGGTACCGGAGATGATATTGCGTAGTACCGAAGACAACACCAATATTCCGCTACTGTTGGTGTTGGTACCGGAGATGATATTGCGTAGTACCGAAGACAACACCAATAAGAAAAAACATCCGTTCTATGAAGGCGTCTATGAATGATGTAACCTTAGTCGCAGAATCTAGATCATAGATGGAATAACTGATGACCCACCTATACAAGCTTTCCAAATGGGCTGTGATAAAAAGAAAGCCACCAAAATGTCGCAGTTTATCCATCGTTAAAGGAACTTGCAACGAACCAAGGTTCTCCGTCGATGAGAACGAACTCCCCACAATCCGCGAAAAAAGCTTCAAGAGCCTTGATTGCTGTTGAAGTAATAACGAAGGTCCAACAAAACGCAAATCACTCTGGAGTAAAAAAACGAAGGTTCAAAGAAACGCTAATCACTCTGTCCGTAGATCACAAAGTCCTCTGTCAGCTTCCAAAGCAGATCTCTACGTTCGTCACACGTGCACTTACTTCGCACCGTTTCGTTGAAGACGGTAAGAGACCCGCTTTTATTAGGCAGAGGCACACCTGATTTGCATGCGTACAATGTGACTTCGCGAGACTCCGCGTGAACCGTACGTAATAAAGGTTCACGGACGCCATGTTGAATTCTTTTCCTTCATCCGCAGCGCACAGGACAGACAAACACGAGGACGTTTCGCAGGTAAGCCCCCTTCACGTTCCCCACAGCTGTTACTCTCTATCTTTGACTTATAGACATCGCTGGCGGGACCCAAGCAAAATGCTAAACGATGGATTGCGCTCCGTTTATAAATGTGACTTCATTCAACAACGAAACTAAAACTTTTGACGTCATCACTAATTTTTGTTGTTGTTTACTTTTGTTAACCCCAAACAGGGCATATTTACACAGAAACGTAACTAGATACGTATTTATACAGAGACAACCTTAGTGAGAAGTCGGGCAGCAAAATGCTTGTTCACATTACATTTAAATTTCTGCACGTTGATACGGTCGGGGGGAGGGCAGAGAAGAGGAAGGGAATTCTAAATGCAAGCCGTCCAATAAAAGAAGCTATTAGAGTAGATATATTTCCAACAGCTAGAGTCCTTTACAGTGAAGGGGTGGGATTTTACTGCTAGTCGGGTGAGTCGGAGATATTTTCGTTTGAAAGCGGTACAAGTGCAGTTAGTTCATAGGAGAACATTGCGTGGAAGTACTTGTAATTGTGCGGGGCCTATTAGACTAGAAACTCTATTTTTTCACTTTGTCCAAGAAGAGACTAGCGGCTGGTGCACCAACTCAGATGTGGTAAAAAAAGGGGGCTATCTTTCCAGCTGCTGACTGACTCCCGCTACCCACTGGTGAAGAACGTCCACCCATCCGTAATAATTGGCCGGAAATGGAAGTCGAAAGAAGCTGCACAGGATGCAGAATCGGCCGTTTGGATGAAATAAATAATTGGCAGTGTGGCAAATGGAAGAGTGGGTCTAGGTCTTCATCTATATCTTAGGGGGTTCAAAGAATCCACACTAAACAAAAGAGAAAAGGTTTCGGAAGAAATTCGTCATCTTCAGGAAGTCACGCGTATTGGTATAGCTGCAGGACAAAGTAAACAAGGTCCATGCACCAAGTTGGGAAGTACAAAAGACAGAGATATATCATGGCGCGACCTCAAACGCACAGAGCATTAGAATTAGGTTTCCTTATAAAGAACATTTACCAACACTAGTCAACCTACATGCACGATTTTAAACATAAATTCTACGTAGCTGATCTTACTTGTTCTTGAACCACGTGTCTTCAAGTTGAGCTAACTTGACTGGTTGGTATTCATCAATTCGCTGTTTTTATACCTCATTGTAATACAACTTCCTATTCCAGTAGCTTCTTTCCAAGGACTGCAGGCTTGTGGAACTCTCTTCCTGCTGACTGTTTTTATTCTGCCTATAACCTTGGTCATTTCAAGATTAAGGCCGATAGGCATCTCCTGTCTTTGCAATAATCATATTTAGTTCTTGTTAGCTCCATATATCAAGTGGCTTCATGCCTTGTCTGAGGCGATTTTCATATAAAAAAAAAACTTCCAAAGGTCCGTAACAACTAATAATAGAAACAAAACGTAGTCCTCGATGTTTCTGAGTCTAACAAAAACACGCCTCTCCAAAATAAAAAAAAGATGTTTTTTTTGTTTGTTTTTTTAATTTATATAAATATATGGCACTTCATCGGTGGGTTCAAATATAAAATATTCAGAAAAAATAAAAATAAAATAAGTAATTAAATAATAAAAACAAAAAAAAATCCGTTATAGTTTTAGTTTTATTACATTTGCTGCGGATATTAATATTTACTGCGTTATAAGCAATATTGCCACCACACGTTTTTTTTAGATTTTGAAACACCTACCATTTGTCAAAGAGGTCTTCCTCGAAATATATTATGGAACACGGTCACACAGATTACATCACAGTGTTGAAGTCGTGCCTAATCAAGTAAGATTTGCTATATAGGAAAAAATGATTACTTCTCAACACCGACATATTTCCATTTCTTGCATTGTAATAGCCTTCTAATACTCCTCTATATACGTATTACACACAATGCTTCAAGCAAACTACCTCTCATTATTATATATAATTAGTCAAATCAGAATTTGTGATGATTTATGACAACTTTTCTATTTGTTGTTGTAAAACAACAGTATGTATAAAAGGGTTAACTACATCCAACCGTTGCAGAGCATGTGGGAAAACTGTCAGCCTCAAACGTATTCTTACTGAATGCCAGCATGTTTTGAAAAGTTGAAGTTCTGAAGAACGTTGGTGAGGCTTTAAAGCTTCCACATTCAGTTCGGAATAAAATATTTTCTTAGAATAGAACTGGTCGTTTATTCTTACCACGTGACCAGCCCATCTCAAACGGTTTTTAACAATTAAAGCTTCTATACTAGAGCAACCAGACTCCTCCAGGGCACTGATGTTGATTCGACACTAATGTTGGTTCGACAATCTTGCCAGTTAATTTTTAAAATAATCCGTAAAAGTCTTTGATGTAGTTTTTCGAGTGCTATAAGATGTTGACGGTATTTCGTCCAGGTCTCCGATGCATACAAGAGTGTTGGAAGGACAATGGCTCGATACACTAATATTTTGGTATCAATCCGTAAATCTTTATCATCAAAGACTTTGGAACAAAGTTTACCGAAAACAGCATTCCATTCCTCCATAATTTCCGCAATCCAGGCGACTGTTCTTCTTTATATAGATAAAATATGTATGTATTACTATTTATTTTACTTAATACTGGTCACCCCTGATGATGGAATTTTATTCCGAAATTAATAGGATTAATGTAAAAAAAAAAAAATAAAATAAAAAATAAAAAAGTAAAAAATAAAAGATAATAAAAAATTAATCTTGTATTGCTAATGGCTTGTATTTCAATTTTATTAACTAACCCTGCAATACTTTGAAATTGAACGACCAACCCATATTTTATCAAGACTAGCGAGCCAACGCTCTTTTCGTTCGACACCGGAATTTGAATCATAACCGCCAACGACAACAGAGCGGAGACATCGCACCAAAGACGTTTATCAAGTAACAAAGAAATAAGTTTGTTATTCTTGTTTTTTGATGAAAAAAAAAAATGACTCAATACTGGTCACCTCTGATGATGGAATTTTATTCCGAAATTAATAGGATTAATGTAAAAAAAATAATAAATTAATCTTCTATTGCTAATGGCTTATATTTCATATTTTTTACTTTTTATTTAACATGTAATTAATAAAACAATGCCCTCCTATTCATATTGCGGCACGCACCCTGGGTAAGTTGAGCAGGCTTACGCTGAAGAAGGAAGTTTCTAAGGATATTACATTCACAAATTGTCCTCAGTCGCCATGCGTATACTGCTAGATCTAGATGCTTTTAACGACTTTAGTTTTTACAATTGCCTGAAGGGAGGTATCGCTATCATTACACATACCTCGTCGACTATTCCGGAATGAGCACCAGGCTCAACGTCGCTCAACTTCGCTGACCTGAGGCGCCTGGCGATTCTCTGTCCAGTTTAAAAGGCGGACACTTCTTTGTAGCTTAATTGCCATAAATGTATTTTCATACTTTACGACGAAGCTCTACTCACGTACCGAGCACTGTTTAAGTAAAAACGGAAAATCTATAAAGATCAGTGCATATTTGAAAACTTGCGACACATTACCAGTTGAAAGAAAGTATCATGTTGAACAATTTCAAAACAATATTTCGGAGCGTTCGTCCACCAGCTTTGATGAACTTCGGTGTGAATATTATCAAGCCCGGCACTTTTGTCCTTATTCAAAGAATATTTAATTAAATTTTCGCCAAATATTTATCACATACACACACGCACACACACACTACAACAACAACAACAACAACAACAACAACACAAGACCTTATCAAAAGTAAAACTGGTTTTAATCTCGTAGAATTACGGTCGTTTTATCATTTGCTTACATCATCATTTGTTTACATCATATATATATATATATAAATATATATATATATATATATAAATATATATATATAAATATATATATATAAATATATATATATATATAAAAATATATATATATATAAATATATATAAATATATATATATATATATTAATATATATATATATATATATATATATATATATATATTAATATATATATATATATATATTAGTAGTAAGTTTTTGAAAGGCTGTGGGCAATGCAATTCCGGGTAAGATGCAAGTTGAAAGGAAAGGAACAAAAACAATAACAATAAATCGAATACGATATAAGACTTACTATTTATTTTTCCTTTTTTTTCCTTTTTTTTTTCTTACATAACAGCAAGAGTGTTTTAGCTGTTCGTGTGATGTCCGGGTGATTAAAAATCACTATTTGATATTTCGGGAAAAGACATCCCTTTTTCAAAAATAATTAGACCAGAAGAAGAATAATATTTTATTCTTCTCCGACTGTGTAGAGAATAATACAAAATAAAATGGCTGCCAGATATAGACCGCAGCAAAAAAAAGACGTTTCACAGGGAATATATAATTAAGTTAAGTTTTATTTTAATATTATGTTAAATATATGATTTGGTGTTTAGAATATTTGTGTAATGTTGGTTAGGTGTATGGTGTTCGATAAACTGTTAGTTTTGATAATATATATATATCATTTTTTTTTTTTTTTTTATATTTGAATATTTACTTTGTTTTATCTTCGTATTTTTATTTTGTTTATCTTTCTATCGTAATTTAAGAATTTTAATATAAAGTAAAGTAATTAGTCTCATATTTTAAATATTCTAGATCTATCTACTTATCGATTTCGATTATCATCTATTAAAGAAGTGTTATTAATAGATGATAATCGAAATTAATAGATGATAATCGAAATCGATAAGTAGATAGATCTAGAATATTTAAAATATGAGACTAATTACTTTACTTTATATTAAAATTCTTAAATTACGATAGAAAGATAAACAAAATAAAAATACGAAGATAAAACAAAGTAAATATTCAAATATAAAAAAAAAAAAAAAAAATGATATATATATATTATCAAAACTAACAGTTTATCGAACACCATACACCTAACCAACATTACACAAATATTCTAAACACCAAATCATATATTTAACATAATATTAAAATAAAACTTAACTTAATTTATATTCCCTGTGAAACTGCTTTTTTTTTGCTGCGGTCTATATCTGGCAGCCATTTTATTTTGTATTATTCTCTACACAGTCGGAGAAGAATAAAATATTATTCTTCTTCTGGTCTAATTATTTTTGAAAAAGGGATGTCTTTTCCCGAAATATCAAATAGTGATTTTTAATCACCCGGACATCACACGAACAGCTAAAACACTCTTGCTGTTATGTAAGAAAAAAAAAAAAAGGAAAAAAAGGAAAAATAAATAGTAAGTCTTATATCGTATT